>VICI01000972.1:0-27378 GCA_019593645.1 Akabosia matsudoensis | reverse complement strand
ACGGATAGACTGGTTAATCTGGAGACCCTTAATATGTACGGGCATTGACCTACTCGAGCCACAACTTTACATATAAATCAATCAAGAACAATATCTTTGATTGTTCCCTACTATGACCCTTAATAAAATTGCCACCAACACAATACACATTTAGGACACTTGATACCTTGTTCGTTAGATTTCATTGTTGCGCTTGCGACGCATTCTTCTCTGAATAATGAAAAAGCTGAACAATTCAAACATAGCAGCCACAATTTTCAGACCTAACCACTCGCACTGTTTGACAAGGATTTTCGTTTACGTAGTAAATTTCATACCACGAATTCATTATTCGTAATCCCTAATGACATCGTCTAACCGTAAAATGGTAGTCATCAAACTACATAATTTTGTGACATTATTACTTGGACAACGTAGCAGTTAAAGTGACAGTTGTCACAGGTCTTCGTCGGTTTTTCGATTACATTTAAGTGTTGAATGATTGATGATTGAAGATTACGACTTTCTATGAATGCTTCCCTATTCCTCTAGTTTGTTAGAAATGGAAACCAATCTATTTTTGCCATAAATTTTAATCGCCATATATACGTTTAATAGCCAATTTATTGCTGCGAAATACTCATCTCGCTTTGAGTCATATGCATAAAAATCAGCATGAACCAGAGTAAAAATTCGTCTCAAGAAGATAATCGAATTTTAAAACAGTTCATCAACGCTTCACAGCATAAATGGCCATCATGCAAATTTTTGTGTGGACCATTTAAAGCTTTCAATCATACTAAAACTTCGAGATACGCTTGTAGAGCGCGGCAGGATCTAAAACAATTTTGGCATTTCTCTCCATGAAAGCCATAGCTGAACGGTGTTGTTTGACAATTTTTAGGATAAAAACACCCGATGTGACAATACACTAATGAAGTCAATACCAACTTACGTCCCGTTGCGGCAAGATAACCGAAAATTGAAAACACTGTTTCCCAATTGTTGCTCGTAGCTGATTCCACAGTGTGTCGGCAAACTTAAAGCAATCACATACCTGTTTCGGATTTCGATAGACGCAACTGGTAAAACTCAATACCAAAGTAGATATGCATGCATAAAATCGATAAAATCGATAAAATGATAAGTTAATATTTTAATCGTTGTTCACCTGTTCCACTTATGTACTTGACCATGTAGCATGAAGTTAAGGTCTTAAAGTTGTGATTGAACACTCGGTGGCTTCAAACTGGATAGTGTTAGATTTTGAGTGTCATATTTGACATGCAAAGGTGCGTTAAACTGTCCCATAATTCGGTTTCAAGGACACACTAAAGGAAGCCGAGACAAGGAATTTCATGTAAATTGGCGTTAGATCGTTCCGTATGTTCCCTAGCATTTGCCATTTAGTTTCAAAATCAATCACACACACGTGTTCAGAAATAATTAAACCATTTTGCAAATTATAAATTTTATGAATACTTTGGCAAACCAAACCTAGAGCAAGAGTACACTTTCGATTACTCTCATTACTTTATGGTTTTGTTTTTACATTTAAGCCTAGTCTGTCTGTCCATTTGCGCATAACTTCTTTCCGGTTGAACTAAAGCCTGGTTAAACTTAATTGTTCCTTATTTTCCCAGACGTCACATCAAAAATGTGTTAATCTATCTGCTTTTCGACGTCTTTCGATGAAAGCTAAAGAAGAAGAAAACCTTAGGTTTTGGCTTACAGGATCGATGCTATGCTAATAATGAGGGTTGAAGTATAATACATGAATCTGTCATTTCTGTCATTGTTGTCCCTTATGATGCTGGTTCAGTTGCAACAATCTATTCGCTTCAAGTGTAGGTTTGCTTGACATCATTCACAAAGTTTGAATCCACGGTTGAGGCAGTTAAAAATGGAGCCATGAGTGAGGATCGCAACATGCCATAAAAGCATGAAAACAAAAGTAGATGTTTCAATGATGTCCTACACGTTTTCACGGTCAAATTTTATTGACGTACATCCTTACTGGACGTATTTCAAAACCTTCCAGTGTAGGTTGTTATGATATCCGTCATTGTTCAGTTCAGCCGGCTATTTTTTGCCGAAACATAACAGCAGAGCACCATGAACGGCAAAGCTTTGTAATAGCAGAGTGAACTAAGGTAAGATGTAAGAAAGACAAAAACTGTATGTTGGTTAGGTTTTCTCGAAATTTCTCCAGAATTGAGAATCTGCACGGGTATTACAAAATGGACATCCAGTGGGCAGAATGTAATAAAAAATGTACAAGGGCGTTAGCGTTAAAAGCTACACTGATCCGGGTTTTGTCTCTACGCCGAACTCCTAAACAATGAACAAAGGTGAATCCAGCAGAAAACCAAGTTTTATGTGTCATGACATCATTAGATTCACATTAGCGTATTTGACAACAAAGGATTAACGAAAGCCTGGGATAAGCTTACAATGCAGACAGGGACGACGGAATGACATGCTTAAAATATGTTGCTGCGCCACTCAACAATACAAATACATTGTTTGCGAGTTATGTTGGAATTTGTAACTAATACTTTAAACAAAACAGCGACTGACTAATATTTTATTGACATTAAATTTAAGTGATGGTTATTATTATTAACAGATACATATGGATACATGTGAAGTTTTGGGTGACTGTTTACTAAATGCGTTCGCTTTTCAAAGTTTTTTTCTATCATTTTCGATAAAACTACCATGGTACATGACCGGGTCATTTTACATATTACTACGTATTTCTACGCAGGAACGTTGACCTTAGACTTTGAGGCTTTATTTGGAATTCCAATTACGGTACAAAACCAAATTTATTCCATGTAGATGGTAGAGCACGGATACGCAGTAATGGTACGGGCTAGTTGAGTAGTTTTACCATTGAAATGTCATCGAGATTCACTTCCCTTTTGGCTTAAGCCCAAAATATGTTTGTCATTAGTAAGCACATCATGGGACGGATTGATCATTTAGAATGTGCTAATCTAGTTGTCCGTTGGCAAAGAATGATGATGCGATGATAACTGTAATGTTAAAGACCCTTTCTTTGTCAACATGCTGCCCAATCTGCTCTACCTTGACATTGAAAGACTCAACAAGATTTAATGACAACAGGTTACAAAGTGAGCAGACATTTACGTGGAGCTCCTCAGAAGTCTTCGAGATTGAATCATTTCAGTCCGTTTTGTTACACCAGCAATGGCAATAGGCAAATAGCCATAATCATCATCATAAAATAGCACATCGCACTAATTGCTAACGATATAAATGGAAATCGGCCTGTAGCCCATAAACTTTATTAAACCCAAGAAAGAAAAATCTTAATAATAACATGCGTACTTAGTACTTACCTACAAAAAGTAGACAAAAATAAGAAATTGAAATAAGCTATGAAAAGTAATTCCAATAGGTCTTCGAAATAATTTACATTGAATTGGCATATTTAACTATCATTATCCAGCCAGAAAGAAAGTATCAAGGATTTGTGATTCTTCTTTGATAAATTTGATACAACATGGCACGTCGAACATGCAAAAGTTTTCCCACGGCATGGTGCACTTAATTATTTCGCATTCTATATACCTTAAATACAGTAATACCCGTAGTAAAAACACTTAATAAAAGTGTACAATGTGGATTCTGAGATTTTGCGAATGCTTACAAACATATCTATATGACTTCATGCCAAAATTCAACGTGGGAAAATGCTCTCATAGGAACCAGGATCAGCCCTAACGACTTTTACTCAGCATCCCAAGAAGTCCACTCCTCCTGAAATCCAAACACATGAAAGCTACGCGAGCATACGTCAATTCTAAACCTAGCATATTGTGTAAACTTAGGTTGAAAATTTATCACGATAATTGTCGAAATATTTCGCCCGAATCTTATCAATTTCGGTGTTCCACGGATCCACTTCAAAAATTTATCACTTCTGTCAGTCAGTTATGTGTCAAGATCAACGACACATTTACATTGAATTCATCTCATCCAGCTCAAACTAGAGACGTCATACTATAGCAGTATCATAAAACTCGTTGACAACTAATCCATCTCGCATTTATAAAAAATAATCCGAGTTAACTTTATAATCAAGCCAATGAAATAAAATAATTACAAGCCATAGCCATGCAAATTATGACTCGTTTTAAAAATCTTTGTGATGACTTAGTTTCATAATTTTCGTCACCTTCGCCATCTTCCACACTTGCTTCGCACCAGAATAAAACTGCACGTAGATAAAAGTTTCGCACATAACTGCTGACCAGTTTTAATCCCAGTTGCCCACAGCAGTACGCGCTGTTCGTGATGTGAAAGCGAAACTCACCGTTTCATACAATCAGCATTTCTTGCCTCTGCATTTTTTTTTTCTTTCTTTCAAACTATATTCCATGCAATAAAGAAAACGCTGAAACTCTCATTTCATTTTATTTCAAATTACCCCTGTGCTTTTACCTATTTTTATGCATACTGACTAACTGACCAAACTTCATTTTAATCTTGGACTATCGTCATCAGCCTCATCATCACATCACCACCGTGCGCCGTCTCATAGCATATCCCCAAAGGAACACTCAAGCAAACCCATTTCCAGAAAATCATACAAGGAAGAAACGCGCATATTTTTTATTCTAACTTAACAGACACAGAAAAAAAGAACATTTCAGAACTTCCTCCAGCATACATTTTCCATTCCGACAATTCTCCAAAGAATTGACACCGGTTTATAGTCAACCCACTCATTTCCCTATCCGCTCATCCTTATTTGTGCAGATTGCATTTTCTCCCGTAGTAAGCCACACACGAGGCCCAAGTATATTCCTCCACGCCGACCAAAAATTGCAAATAAGACGTGTCTTTCTGTTGCATACGCCAGTTTATCCATGCATGATTCCCAATCCCGACTCCAGGAGGAAGACTATTTTTTTTCCTAATGCCCACGGACGACTACTAAAAAACGTATTACATTTCACTAAAAAGAAATATATATATTTTTTTGCACTACTCTCTAGCCTTAAAAACAGTTAGGTTTTTTCTTACGTACACCACCATCACCAAACAGCATTTTGATGGTCATCGTTTTTTTTTGTTTCTGCTAAATAATGTGTCCTCTCATAGAAAAAAAGTAGGGATTAGGATATTTTTTTTCGTAGGGACTCATGGTTTTTACGCTGCTACTCCTCTCTTTCTTGTACATGCTTCATTCTCTGTCCTCATATGCTTTCGCATGTTACCAACCATCCTCACCCATTTCACATCATCATCACATGCACAAAATATCGCCAAACACTCTGACTCACCTTTTTTATCCTGCCATGCCATGCCACAAAACTACATATTTTTTTTAACCATCCATCTCTACAACTTGCG
This sequence comes from Akabosia matsudoensis, assembly GCA_019593645.1. Taxonomy (NCBI): domain Eukaryota; kingdom Metazoa; phylum Arthropoda; class Collembola; order Entomobryomorpha; family Paronellidae; genus Akabosia; species Akabosia matsudoensis. The sequence goes on along the minus strand of VICI01000972.1, from coordinate 22,011 downwards.
TTTATGCAACATTTTGCTCACCGTTTTTTTTCTCTCATATTTTTTACGGAGACGGACAAAACCTCTAAACTCTGTGTTTCAACGAGTATCCTTCTTGTGTTGGCTTTCCTTCAGACAACTGATAAGTCGGGCTTTTTTCCCGGTTTACTCATATTGCGAAGACATTTAAAAGAATCCACAAGTCTACCTCCAGTTTACTCTTTTAATTAGGATGTTTGATTAGTTTCTCAATATCCCCAAAATAACGGCATTTGATTTTGCTTCAGCCCCAAGTTAGGTTGTGCTTGTGTCAGTGTTCAAAATACTAATCTGTTTACACAGACAGACAGACAAACAAACACATCAACTTGTTTTTTTAAGGTAACACAAAAAAAAATGAATTGACTCCCCTTCCCCGTCTCATTATGTATAAGCAGACTAGCAGCTCTCTGTCTGTACTACTCTGATGTCTGCTCAAAAAACCGACTGTAATAATGAGACTTCTTACAATACACATTACATATTAATAGTTCATCCCAGTAATATTTACCCATATTTTTTTACTTACACACAGCAAAAAAAAAAACAACAATCCTGAGGTCTTTTTTTTCCTTCTAGTCAACAGTGAATGAACAAGATTCAATTTTTTTTTGTTTCTTAACAAGAGATATCAGTATCGTCAACATTGTTATTTTGTTTTTTAGTATAAGAACATCTCTCTCTGTTCTCAAATATACTTCTGGTGGTAAGTTACTTGCATTATACTTTTCTTTTTGAAAGAGGTTCTTCCGTCCATCGTCATCATCAAACAAGCGACTATTCCTTTTTTTGCAAGCTTTGAAACAAGTGTGTGCAATTGAAAGACGAAAAAAAAATGTTGTAAGTTAGTAAAAATGCAGTCACTGTAGTGGCGTATATGGTCGATAAGGTTGATGATCAAGACGGCACTATCCAACATATGTGTGTGTATGTTATTATGTAGTCGTTGTTTTTTTTTGCGATAAACCACTGAGGGAATGATGATCAAAGATTTTGTGTAATAGTTGATTTTTTTTTGTTTTTGTATATTACGGTGACTGCGGGGAAGAATTTTTGAAAAAATAATAATATTATTATTAACTGCACGGGTTTGGAAGGGAGATTTCGTCAAGTTGAGTAATTAATTTAAAAGAAGTCTGATTATTTCAGAAGGTGGTGGTACGATTCGGTCGGAGGGTGTTTGAGTTGTGGTCAGGTGATCAAGGAAGAAAAAAAAGAGGTGTCGCGTTTAAAATGAGTTTGGAGATGGTGTCAGACAATTTGAGGATTGTTTAGTGTGTGAGGGAAGTGAACAACTCAAATAGTAGAGGTTAAACAAGGAGTGAATTTAGGAGTAGAAGAACTGTGAGTGATAAAGACTTGTGTATGACTTAGGAAACATTTAGGGTAATTACATTTTTGGGTGGGGGATTACCAACACGAGAGTTAGGAGTTACAGAGGAAGACTTGGACTTTGACATCGAGTGGAGAATACGCAAACTTGAAGAAGGAGAAGGTAGAACCGGAACGAGGACCTGAGAAAATGGTACTGTCTCAGAAGCAACGGGAAGAGCTGTAAGTTATGATGTTTTGATATTTGTAAGGTGGGATTTAGTGTAAATTTAAAGTAAAGATTTGTGTTAATGGAGTGCATTTGTTTTGTCATATCTGTGCCGCAGCAATCGAGCTATAGCGGATTATATGAATAGCTATGGATACCATGAGTCGTTAGAAACATTTTTGAAAGAGTCAGATCTTCCTTGTGATGTTGGGGATAAGAAGTATGTCGGACTACTTGAGAAGAAATGGACTTCAGTTATTAGACTGCAAAAGAAGGTAAAGAATACTATATTTCAATTTCAACATTGTGGGTAAAGTGGAAAGATGTTTTGCAACTAAACTGTTAATCTCCGGCAGGTTATGGAATTGGAGGGTAAGCTAGAACAAGCGGAGAAGGAGTATCTTGCTGGAGCGCCAAGTAGAGAGAAACGATCGCCGTCTGAGTGGATTCCACGGCCACCTGAGAAATTTACGCTGAGGGGTCACAGAGCACCTATCAATCGAGTTGCATTTCACCCAGTGTATTCACTAGTAGCTAGCGCTTCGGAGGATGCTACTATTCGGATTTGGGACTTTGACACTGGTGATCACGAAAAGACTTTGAAGGGACACACAGACTCAGTTCAAGATGTTGCATTTGATAACACTGGAAAGTGGCTAGGTAACACTTGTCTCCATTGAATTCCAAGATTTGATGGGGCTCGCTGTTCAGAGTTCTAAAGCTTATTTTGTTCTGATGTTTGTAGCGTCTTGTAGTGCCGATATGTCCATTAAGTTATGGGAATTAACCGGATACGAATGTGTAAAAACGATGCGCGGCCATGACCACAATGTTTCCAGCGTTGCATTTCTTCCCTCTGGTGACTTCATAGTTTCTTCGTCTCGCGACAAGACGATCAAGTTATGGGAAGTTTCTACCGGATTTTGTGTACGCACATTTGACGGACATAGAGAGTGGATTCGAATGGTGAGACCAAATCAAGATGGAACAATGCTCGCCTCATGTTCTAACGACCAAACTATCCGCGTTTGGGTCACTAACTCGAGAGAGTGCAAAATGGAGTTTAGGAACCACGAACATGTCGTTGAGTGTATAGCTTGGGCCCCACCATCTGCAGCTGAGCCGATTTGTGAGGGAACAGACAACAAAAAGTCTCCGGGACCATTTTTGGCATCCGGTAGTCGAGATAAAGTAAGACAGACTCACTAAATCCTGAAAACAGTCACTTTTTTATAATGTTCTTGCTGATTGTCTAATTTGGTTTTGTTTTTGATGAACCTCAACAGACTATCAGGATTTTCGATATAGGGTCGCAAAGCTGTGTGATGGTTCTTGTTGGTCACGATAACTGGGTTCGAGGTCTGACTTTCCATCAGAGTGGAAAATTCCTGTTATCTGTAAGTGACGACAAAACGCTACGCGTGTGGGATCTAGCGAACAAGCGGTGCCTAAAGGTGTTAGAGGCGCACTCACACTTTTGTACTTCCTTAGGTGAGTAATCTTGGTTTTAACTTGTTGCGTTGACAGAAATTGACGATCTCCATATATATTTAATGTTCTCATCTTTTTTTGGACAGATTTCCATCGTTCGTATCCGTATGTAGTCACCAGTAGCGTGGATCAGAGTGTCAAAGTGTGGGAGTGCCGTTAGCATAAGCATTTAATTAGCTATTTACAATATTAATTAATTATTATAATTATATTCTAAAGGAATATTACATTATACAACTAACTTTAAGTATGAATGCCTTTCTGCTGTTGACGCAATGATACAGATAGTGGTAGGAACTGTTTCCTTTATATTTTAGTTTATTTGTAATATTGTATTCTATGTAACTAAATGTGAAAAGAAGCTACAGATGAAAAAGATACTGTGTATATGCCCCGAAGCAAGATCATACATACACCTCCTATGTAAAACTCTTTAATTCTCAATTATTTTGCCCGGTCCTGTTTATTTTTTGTTTGTTCTTGTATATTTGTTTTGTCGTGCGCGCCATTCAGGAATCTATTGTAAACTCAAAAAAAATAAAAATTTGTAAATTAAATAATTATATTTGCACCGGCATTTACCGCATCAGCATTACAACAAAAAACAGGGAAACAGAAATAACTTTCTAGACAGCTGCAGAACCTCCAGTAACTCTAGTTCTATAAAAAAACAATCATTTTCTCGGTGTGGTCCTATTTTGTTACTCTAGTTTGCTGGCTAGTTGACTAAGCAAAAAGTTCTATTCACAGTTCAGTATAAAAAGATACATGAACAAGTCTTATTCGATGGCGAAAGCTCCCTAGACTTATAATCCAGAAACCTTTGCCATCAATGAAACGACCAAGACAACTAAATTAAAAAAATGACGACAGGAAGCGTACCTAATGAATGTTTTCATAAAAATTACCTATTATACGACTACACTCTATCATTACTGCAAAATGATAAATTTATACACAAAATTTGTTTTCTCCCTCCAAACAATCTCTGCCTACACCAATTTAATAAAAAAAAACCACCAGGAATACCTTAACTCTCGGTATAATGATCATGAAAAACTTGACTTTCACGATCACTGTACCAGAGAAGGTGTTCAAAAATGCTGCTGCTACAACTGCTGCTGTAATTTGTAATAAAAACCAAGGTATAAAAAAGAGTTAAAAAAATCTATAATTATTTGAATCAACACCTAACTCTTTTCAAGAACTGAAATAAAGAAAAAGCTTGTACATATATCGTGTGCGTACGTACCTAAGAAAAACATAGTCTGATACAGTTTTTTTTTGTAAATTTCATCTCACACTCCAATTGTTCCGAACAATTTATCAATGGACAAAAAACCACGAGCTTTTTAAAAGACAGGGTTTGTCATACAATATTTTTGGCACATAACACCACCTTTTAAATTTTATTCATGTTTCTCGGAAAAAAAACTCAACAGGAGGACTCCCCAGCATTTTGTGTGCTCTATCATTTACTTCTTCTTTTTTTTCAGGACGATGATGTAATGCATACTTGATAGGTGTGCAAAAAGAATTTTTATATGTATATTTTTACATGTGCGTAATGCTCATCAAATAGAGGGAAAAATGAAGCCAAAGTTGTTTTTTTTATTCACAAGCCATGCATCTTTGTTTTTATTTTGCGAATGGATCATGATTTGATGGTGCAGTTTCCTATGAATTATAAAAAAATATACTTAATAATGTTATTTAACTGCTTTTAGGTGTTCTTATCCTATTCTTCCATGAGTGGAGTAAACAACATCCTGAGAGAGAGAGAGAGAGATCTTTTAGCGGCACAACATTTACTCTTGCAAGTCCATGCCGGCCGTGTGCGCGTCTTTGATACTCGTCTGCAGCTTCGACTTTTGGGCAATCCCCCTTACAAATATTTTTTTTAAAGGCTTGTTCTCATCTCTCTCCACTCTATCTTGTGTGGTTGTTGGGCTGTAAAAAAACCAAAACTGCAAGTAACAAAAAATTATTAAGTGTTCATTCTGTTTCCCAAAGGAAAAAATAACCAACTCAAAAGACAAGCCATCACATCATCATCAGAATTCATTCAAATCGCACATTAAATATCCTGTTAAACTGTTTCCTACGAGGAGAGCGACACACAACGAAATATGCGAGAGTGCAAATATATTTGCATATTTAATGGTCTAAACGTATCCTAAACTCTTTTTTTTTTCACTTTTCATAAAGCACCTTTCCATACAAACAACTCTGCCAGTATCAAATTACTGTTTCGCTGTAAGACAAAAATATAGTTTGTGGTTGTGTTATATATTTTTTTTCAAAGTTGACTCTTTTAGTGACTGGTTTCATTGTGAACCAAAACCGTCTCATATTTCGCGAGCAGCGAGACGAACGAAACAACGATAGCGAGTCTTTGTTACACTTTGTTTTTCAGGTTAGTTTCGTGTGTCAATTCCTATATTCATCCACCTCACACGTCAACAAGTTCATAGTAAAAAAAAAAATAAGAAGCTTTTTAAAAACATACAAACACCAGTCCAGCCCAGTGAATTTTTTTTTAATTTCAAAAACGCTGCAGATTTTTAGCACAAGTGACAAGATAAAAAAAAAAGAAAATTTGCAAGTGAAATGAAACACTGATTGAAAAGCGTCCAAAAACAGTGTGAACTTGTAAAGATCATAGACGCAATCGTCGTTTCAATTACGTTGTTAATTTAGTTGCACAAAAAGTAGCCCCGGCTTAATTAACGTCAACTTTGGACTTGCAAAAAGTAAGACTATATCTTTTTTTAATTGAAACATACCAGCGGTTTATTGAATTTATTAATCTTTTCAGGTCCGGGTCCCTTGCAAATTATCCTCTATAAATTGAAAATCCGCAGTTTTCTTTTTTCATGTGCAAAATAATCTGTTTTATCCTGTTTCTTTGTTTGCATGAGCTTGCAAGTGTGCAAAATTGGAGTAACAAGTCACAAAAATGACGGCTTTCTTTTTTCCATGTGTGAACACACACGTTTCTAACGCTTGACAAGCAATTTTTTCTACGTTTAGCGACTACTCAAACAATACGACGAAAAAAACAACGACGCTCTCAAATTTGTACGTGTGTTTACTTAACATGTTTATTAAGTAATTCATGAATGTCAATACACTGGGATAGGAGATGTTTTTATATAGCCTATTTATAATTATGATTATCGTAATCAGTGTGTGGCAGCTGTGGGCCTGGTAAACTTTTCAGACGACCAAAAAGCTCAAGGTCAAGAAGTGGAAAAGTGCTAAAAAAAGGATGTCTTTTTGAAGAAAAATAAAAAATAAAAAACTCCTGTGCAATTAACAACTAAGCAGTAGTTCGGGATTATGAATGGGAAGAGGTTGTGTGGAATAGACTCTGAGAGGAGTGTTTTAACATTGTTGTTGAATTTTGTTTGAATTTGTGCTTGTGCATAAACTAAGATTATCTCTTTTACACATGAATGACATAAAATAGAGGAAGAAGTGTGGAGCAATAATAGCTGAGTGTCTTTGGAGTTACCGTGACCTAATATTTCTTTTGATATTATATTTTGGTGGTTTAGTTGAGGGAAAAAGAAGAGGACGAGAGAAAAAAATTGAAGTGTGGAGCTGTATAGATCAATGCAGGAGGGAGTGAGCGAGTGTCAGAATAAGAATCAGTCAGTTAATTATTATTCACCTAATCGGCATCTTGGACGTGGTAGCAGTGAGATGCCGACGTCAGGAGGAACTGGGGATACGGGGAGCAGTAGTTCGTCTGGTAGTAAGCCTGGAAGTGGTGGTGGCGGAGTGAAAAGATTTTTGAACAGAGCGTTTGGGAGTAACTACTCGAAGAAGTTTCTTAACAATTCGGATAAAGTGGGAGGAGGGGGAGGCGGAGCAAGGTCTCGGTCTGAGGAAGACATCAAAGGATCCAGCTCACCAACCAGATTCATAGGAAAAGGTGGAAACGGAACGCAAAAGGGTGGTCACTCCTTTGGCTTCCGCAAGGCAGATAAAGGAGGATCAAAGACGTCAATAGCAAACGGCGTCCGTAACGGGTCAATCGCAAAACTGGACGAAATTAAAGACGACGAGGAAGACAATCACGAAACGAACTTGTCCGAATCCCCAGTGTCAGTGGCAGCACTTGTCGCAGCTTTAGAATCATATCCGAAAGAGTTGGAAGGTTCAACTCAGTTATCCTCCGGGAAAAACGTAGCAGTAACTAAATCCCAACAGTCCATTCCGTCTCTGCTTCCGCTCAGCCCAAAACTTGGAATGGGAAATACTTGCTCGTACAACTTGAAACAAGTTCCCCCCGTGGGAAACAACTCTCGTAACCAAAGCCCACAGCATATTCGCCAACAGGCAGCTACTCTTCCGGACCTTCGCATTATTGAGGTAATCAAAACTCCTAATTTCACAATTCCAAATTTTTAAAATTTCAAAGTTCAACTTAGGAAATAAAACAATCAAAGTGCATCAGTCATAGCAATAATTTTTCTGACTCAAGAGGTATATTATTCCAAATCCACCAACCATCCGAAAATGCAGAAACAAAAAAACAATTTGAACACTCCCTAAGCAAATCCCAACGTACTTCATACTTTGTACATTACCACAACTTCATCTCTTTGACTCTTTGATTTAGTCGGTTTTTTTTGCATGCAACGCCAAATCAGTATTTTTTTCAGCATCATTCTCATACGTTCATTATGAATTCACAAGACTCACTCGCTTGACCTTGTAGCAATCTCTTCTGGATTTTCTGCGAATTTTTGTGCCATGGACGACGGTTCTTTATTCCTTTTACTCACTTACCACCTATTTTTATAACACTCATCGTCGCGTTTATTTGAAAAAAAAAACATGTAACGCACAGAGCCACAAGCCATCATGTAATTTATCACCTTTTGTAGGGATGTCCGCTTTTTGTAAAGAAAAAAAAACCTAGGCTTGTCCTGTATATTCCTCTTCTTCTTATGAGTTTCTTATCAAAATCTCATGCATTTATAATTTTTTCGTAGTTTTTTTAAAGCAAAATAAAGCACTACAGGATTTATATTACAGTACCGCACAAAAGTACATATATGTCAACCTTGTAATCTTTTTTTAATGGATAAATTATCCCAGCGAGCTTTTTTTCTGTAGTTTTCTAGACGTGTTAAAGAGTTCGTACGAATGAATGAGCTGTTTTTTTGTAGTTGAGTGTTATATTATGCCATTTGGGTGTTCATTTTTACAAAAGGCAGTCGAAGTGTCATTTAAATTGTAAGATTCCCAAGAAATAATAAGAAACTGTTTCGCAGGATAATAATAAAGCCAGGCATACTGCCAAAAAAAACAAACAGTGACACCTCAGATAAGATGCTTTGGAAACATATTGAAATAGCTGGAACGTCTCATGACTTCACGATGACAGTGATGTACAAAAGAAAGTTAACGTTTTCGAGGAATATTTGCATATCTGGTTGCCTTTTCATTTATTTCTGAGAAAGTATTGAGATTTTTTGGAAAAGCAAAGAGAAAGGAGAAGGTAATCATGTTTTCTTAAAATCGGAGTGCCAACATGATAACGGAATGGGAATAACGAAATGAACGTCTACAGACTTCCTAGAGGGGGGGCATTCTCAAACCTGATGAATGAGGAAAGGACTTGCAGTTTATCCACGTTTGCAACAAAAGATAGTTTTGAAAGTGCAAAATAGCTGAAGCCCATGAAAGCAACAATAAACTGCTCCGATAATTTTAAAGATGCAAGACTGTATGATGTTGAGCGCGCTGATAGAATATATTGCGGAGCTTCTGATACGTGGAAAAAAGAATAAAATCCGGAAGCTATTAATTATTTCAATCAAGAGTTGTACTACATTCAAGACTGCGGAAAGTTTATTTCGTGTTATCTAACATTTAAGCGAATCTAAAGGTTGAGCATACGAAACCTCGTATGTTTTCTTGGATTGATATTTTGTAACTGTTGAGCGAACAACTGACGACACGACTGGACTCTGTTGTCCATTCTCTTTCAACTTGCTGATCATTATGATCATCTTCTGTAGGTTTCTTGCGGTCTCTGTAAAATCAGAAGAGAAGGTTTCTCCATAATCATACTACGCGAAGAAAAAAAATCACTGCTTGATTAGCGTTGCCATATAGCAACTATGAGAAAAGGGTTAGACGACTCATATAACATGATATATTTTGATGCAAAAATACCGTGGCAAGGTCTGTTGCTGGCGTTTTTGTCAGTATAACTATTGCATACGGGGTTGCAGATTAGGTTCCCATCTCTGTATGTTGATTACATGGTCTTGGGGTAGAAATGATCATGTTGGTAGGATTACGAGAGCTGGTACTATTTAACTATTTTTCGCTCGTCCTCCGTCCAATCTAGCTTATATAAAACGTGGTTTGGTTAAAAAAAAGAAACCAGACATGTGAGATTCGTAATGATACGCATTTTTTAGTTTTTCTCTGCACAAGTTGCACTAATTGTGAAATAAATAAGTGTGGGTTTTAGAATAGAGGTAGATTTGCTGTGATACTAACATGTGTGCTATATTTGACAGTTTAGCTGTCGTAGTAATTAGGACAAAATTTACTGTTTTATCGTGAAGATGTCGGAAGGCAAGTGTTAACGACAAGATGGACAGTTAGATGTAATCCTCCACAAGCTATAGTTTTTCTTATTCGTCATTTTTGGTGTTAGAGTGCAATTTATATTGGTTTATGGAAAATTATCTATGCGTAGCTTGCATTCTTTCCAAATAGCTTCTTAAATGGTAGTAACTGCCGTTGAAAAAATCTAGGAAAAGAAAATGCAGAGTGGACAAATTTTCCTACCAGACATTTAGACTACTGCCACTGTTTGAGAATTGTTTGCGACTTGTTCATTATTATTATGTAATGCTGCCAGTTTATTTTCTGAATAATAGTACCATGCTAATGTATATTATGCGGCTAAAGTTGTTTAAGAACAAATCTGCATGGAAAGTTATGTGAAGGATTGGATTTCCAGTTTTGATGTGTTTCGCACCATCTTCAACGTGGTTGTGTATCATGATGATGACTATCTAATCCGATGGTGACGACCACCAGAAAACGGTGGGAGAACGAGTTCATGATTTTTTTCTCAATTCAACTTTATTACTAAAGCTACGACGATACATACCAGTCGATTTCTGTGTGGATAGAATGTTTTAAAACAATTTTTATCTTTGCAACAAAAGTGTTGTAGACGTTGAAATGGCCAAAAACTCTAATAACAGCATCCCAAGCATTATAATATGACATAAAAAAGGGATTCTTAAGTTTGTGACTTGAAAAACATAGATCCAGTGGTCATACAGCAACCGGTGAGTAAAAATCAAATACCAAAAAACTTCTCAAATTTTTTTTTCGCACACGAAAGCGTTTACGTATTTTGAAAATGGTAAATATTTTAACGCACTAAGGATTACCGTGGGGTTACGAAAATTCAGTGACATGTGAACTTGCGCAGTGTTATTCGGTGGTATGAAACGCTTTTCTTAGGAACCAACAGAGGTGCCAATAAAGGAGAAACTGCAGCTAGTGTACTTTTTAAACTTCACTTTGTCGCCACAAGGAAGTCGGTTTAGTGAATCAAGTGATAACTGCGATATTGGGACTCGTATTTTTATCACAACTTTTCGTTGAAGTTGATAGGAAGCCCATTGTGAAGTAGATTTTGGTTAGCTTCATCCGGTCCATTGGTTTAAATGAGCGACCTAACGGAAGAGCTTCTTCTTGAAGATCTAGATCTTGATGTAATGAGCATTGTTCAAGATATAAATATTTAAGCAGAACATGAACATGTTATCACGCTCCTCTTCGAATATGAATAATTTTAATTTTTTTCTATGTTATGCTATACGCTACTATTGTTTGTTTTCAGGATCCTGACATCAACAGCGAATTTGTCAACATATCTGTTGCGGATGCACCTACCATTCTGGACGGCAATCTAATGGTGCTCCACGTGAATAATAAGGTAAGAAAACTTTTCTGACTTTGCTAACTTAACTTAGCCAATTTTGTATTTCGGAGGAAAAAAATTGTCACTTGCCATTAATATAGATACGATATGAATATGAGTCAATCTGTTGTTTTCGTATTTACTCATAGTATACAAGTTCCAAATTAAAATAATAAAAGACATCAAATCTCATCTTGTCCCAGCATCAATGTTTTTCAACAACTTGATAATAAATAAGCGTCATTCATATGCGTCATTCCGTCATGATAATCAGTTTCGAAGTCATGACTTCTCTGGATCTTAATGAACTCGCTTTGAATTTCTTTCGACATTAATTTTATGGTAGAACATGACTATCGTTTGTCGAGAATACGTATTGAACGAGCACATGAATGAGAAAAGTTTTTTTTCTGTCACCCGGACCCATAATGGAATGCTAAAGATAGAAGAAATCCGTCCACCATGTTGCTATCTGTAATTTACGTGAGTGTAATTGCTAATCGAATTAGTGATGCAGTTACCGCACATCTACATATATTTATGCGAGACTTAAAACACAGCCAGCCAGCGTGGCTGCATGTGCATTTTTTTTTAAACTGCTCGGCTAGACCAACTCTCGGAAATCATGTTTTGCAAGTTTTATTTATTTTACCAAGCAAAACATATATACATAAATTTAGCTTAGTGATTACAAAGCACTCCCGTGTGGCGATTCGGCCTGATCCCTTTTCTTTAATTGTAATAATTAATCTTCTAATGTTGAATTCCTAAAGATTCTGGGCCATGAATTAAGCTTTTAACGTCACGACGGATGGATAAGTTAATCGTTGCTGACGTGCAGATATTCTTCTAATGTTGTCAGTCGGTGCTGAACTTATAATTACATTTAGATATACATACATACATATGTAGTTGAAAAAAGATTCACATCTCTTCATTTAGGTTTGGGGGTAACATCTTCCAGGATTGAAAAATAAGCACGGTTGCAAGCCTTTCGTTGAAACATAAATTACTCCGCAGGCAGATAATAATTTAATTTGTGCACCAACAAGTTATCTATGACGATATGGATTGTCAGAAATTGTCCAAGTCAAAACTTAAGTACTTGTTCCATAAAAAATGAAAAGTTAAGTAGCATGTAATGTTGCTATTTTTGAAACTGTAGCACCGTAAAACTGACGATATTGGTGTACCTACTCATCGAATCAGCAAAGGTTGTAACCTCATGTCCTATTAAACGAAGTTATCAAATATTTGTATGAACTGCGAACGAAACAAAAAACATAAAAAGACGCAGCACTTAACTCTTAGCACATTAAAAATATTATAATATACTTTAAGGTTCTTAGGCCGATGGTTGACGCTAACGCTATCAGTTAAACTGTCGAGTGCATTTGTTTACAAAAGTCCGCTTGATGACAGATAGCTTTTACGAGGCACAAGGATAGCGGGGTCGGTATAAATTGTTCATTGGATATAAGACCCTGGGCCCTGGACCGCTACGTGTTAAATAGTCATACAGTAAAGTACCTCGTAATAGCATTTCTGAAACCGTAAGATCTCTATTTCTCGGGTACGTTTAATGGACAACTGTGAAATGCGTCTCTAGTCAAACAACCTACACGCTTGAGAAAACACTTCAATGATGCTTTGTTAAAAGTGAAATGTCCTATTTTACAATTAAGCTACATATTATTAAGTAGTGCATTCTGCTTTAAAAAATCGTCAATGCTGTCTGTCAGTATTCCTTATCTCCGTCATCATTTGACCTACAAGCATGAACCTTTGCAAATTCTACCAGTACCGACAATAATGTTGCTCGCCACGACATATTAACTATTTTCGTCAATATGCAACAAAGCTACATTGTATCACCGGCCATGTTCTAACTTGTGACTAAAATCACGTAAATCTTAAAGTAAATACTTTAAATTCCAAACCAAAGATTTTACTCTTAAATTAAAGGCTGAAAATCCTGAATCGCTTTCGCTACTTTCCGAGCTTGTCGAACATCACTGGTTGAACTATCTAAAAAGTGGTTCTCATAAAAGCCAAACTAAATTGGTATGGAATGAACCTACGAACGAACGATATTCGTAGATTCATATGGACAACCACAGTAGTCGCTTGGAAGTTATATATTTTAAATTAATGAGTAGCTCATGATAATTACAATGTACACGGGACCCAAGGTGGCTCACTCACTAATTTACATATCAGTGGCCAATTATAAGAATGGAATATGCTTTCTAGCAAATACTGAATCCTGGCGAACTTCATGCAACGAACAGAAATTGATTCGGTGGTGGTGGTCTTGCCAGATAAGTCACCAAACCATCCCGGTATCGAGCCAATTTGTAATTCGAATCGAATGTTAACATGGGATAAAAATCGCTTATAAAGCCACCAACCCTTTTTAAACTATCACCTACATTTGCTGCTGGCGTTTTTAAGTTAAAAAAAAGTTGCCAAGTTGTTGGTTGTCTACGAATGTTTTTGATTAATAAAAGGCTGTACCCACAAACTTGTTGTTTGTACGGTAATTGATAGCAAACTAATTTGCAGGGAAATGTTTGGTGAGCGTACCGATGAATAGTAGATTTACTCACTGCACTTGTCTGTAATTGAACGGAATAAATTGAGACACCACTTAAGGCCGTTTTACTAAACACTGCAAACATTTCAAAAAAAAATTTAAGATGTACTTACTGGATAGAAGATCGGGGTCGAAGTTAGCTCGTATACTTTACGAGACACGAAACCTATCAACGAATTTACAATTTTTTATAGACACCCGAATATACACACCTAGTAAATGTATTTACTGTAGTGATAAAACTCTTTTGAAAATAGATGAAATTTCACTCTTTTCAGTGTATCGTCGTTTTTTTCTTTGTATTGAAGCCTCTACACGAGTTTGTGTCAGGTTTTTTCTAATAATTTTTTCCGTGGCTTGTCAAAATAAGAATGAATCTTGCTGCAGGGTGGGTATCATTTTATGATTCTGAGAAGATGAATAGGGTGGGGCTGTATCAATCACCAATGGACACAATCAGATATACGTTTCATCAGTTGTTTGCTCTTCGTTTTGCTGATTTTATTCCGGCAGCTTAATAAAAACTTTGCACTTCTAAATATAATGGAACAAGGAATTCCATGTTACATTTAGAGCATGCGTTTATCTGAATGTTTTCACGATCCGATTAGTACGTTGTATCGACTGAAATGTACGTAAAAAGACCATTTCTGTGGATTTTAGCTCAGTAAATGTAGGAATAGCTGGACCTTTGCTCCTCGATTGGGCATCCAGCTCTTGCACAACTATGCCATAAATGTCCGACATTTAAGTTTCTGAGCGAAACATGATTATGATTCCTGAACAGCATCGTAATGTTGAATTTAGAGAATGGAAACAGATTCCATCCAGATATATACTCATTCTGGTCTACCCAACGCTATAAACAAGCTCATATTTTAGTTTTTTTATGAACTGGCGCTAAAATGTTATAGCCAATTTCTGTCTAATCTCCTTCAAAACCATGCCCTTGTTGGCGATTTAACGAGATTTTTAACTGTTCCCGAGTTGGTCATAAGAAATCTCAGTGCATTAATGCGTTATTAAGGAGCCGCATCATCGCCATCCAAAGTAACAATTACAAGCAATAAACTCATTCATTATTTTAAATGTTTTCAATTTCTTGGCCATTGCCGGTTAGCTTTAGCTTGGAATGCAATGCATTCAAGCCTTAACCAAGTTGTTTCCTGCTTTGAGGAGTAAAAACAGAAAATATTTCGACAAAATACTTGGCATTCTTATCTGTTTCCTTGGTATATTATAGAACGTAAAGGAAAACAAGACGACATACAAAGGAAACGGCATAAGCATGGAGGTATTATTAGGATGGGTTTATTATAAATTTTTATTGCACCTAAAGCAATTTTAAAATGTTGTCAAACGTAACCAAGGCAGGATTTAAGACGTCCAAAAAGAAGTATAAAGAATGCCCTATTGAAATTACTTGGCCCTTCTGCTATGTATGAAGCTATTATTGCTATAATTGTGTAATAGTAATTTTACGGTTCTAAAGTGAGTAATATGCCTATAGTAAACGCTCTATATCTTCTATTCGAATGAGGATCATATCCGTGATCGAGTTTTCCTGTCTTAGCATCTTGAACCTGAAAGGTAATTTTTGCGATTCCTTTTTCGTCCGGTCGTCGGGCAAAGAAATCTAAACATTATGCGGTCGCCCATTGTCTGTAGTCACCCAACAAAGTGGCACAATCCTGTATTGTTTGAAAGGGAGACCGTGGATGTAGATATTCTCAGCGGATTTCACGACGACCATCCAAACATCTTAAAAGATTGCTGATTCACTCGTTATTTCATGCTTTGCTCAGCTTGATGACAAAAATTGCCAGAAAAGCAAATCTCAGTCATGCATTCCTTTAGTAGAACGCCTGCTTCAATAATCCGATCGAGTATTGTGTTTCAAAAGGGAGAGCATAGGTTGTTCAAAGATGAGTCGGATTCGTTTAGTGTCGCAACATTTACTGTACCGCTGCAGCACACAACTTTGGCCAGTCAGGGAAAACTTCGTCGCATGAGCAGGTCCATTGCCTTCGTTTCGTGGACTAAAGTTGTACGTAGTGATTTTAACTTTGTGGTCTTTCCTTTAAGTCGCATTGCATGCGCATAGCAGTGGAAAGTTCACGGGCGAAAGCCTACAGTTACACTAATATGCTTGGGTTCTCGATTGGCTTACTCCAGCCATAATAGCCTAGCGTTCTGTTCACGAAAGGGTAAAGTGAGAAAATTTGACATTTAGCCGGAGTGAAATGCTGTTGTAGCTCGGGTTTAAAATGTTTTGTATGACCTACACAACGTTTTGAAATTCCTGATTTTGCTTAAAGTTTTCCGAAGGAAACAGATACATAGTTGATGGTAGATCAAGTAAGCCGCATCAATTAACCGGCTGCCAAGCGGTCACAGTGCGAGAATGTTTTTCGTCCTTCTCCTATGATTTGATCATACGGTCTTCTGCCTTTTTGTTTGTTAATCAAGTACATAGTAGAAGTGTAGTATTTTGCACTGTCTAATATCTGGCAGTAGTATACTTTGTCGACCCATGAAACTATGCAACAACTGTGTAGCAACTTATTTCTATAAACACTAAGAAAAGTTTGGATTTGGCTACTCCTTCAACTGCTCTGACTACGCTTTTCGATATGCGATACCGTGGTACTTCCTGTTTGACAAAATAAAAACTCTCGAAAGATAATATTTTTGCGAAGTGATTTCCACCAAAACGATATCTGTCACATCTTTTTTCATCTTGTCTCTGCGATGCACTAAATCCTATCATTTATGTGCCTATTTTCATAGCATCGTTTTAACGTTTTCGAGTCGTCCTCCTGTTCCGTTACAATTTCACATGCATTTCTTGATTTTACAGAAGAATATATATTTTCTAATGAAGACATCTATAATTATTTGTTCTTGATAAAACTAATAATAGTTCTGTTACACTACACACAGTTTATGACGCGGTTGGTATTAGGGTTTTTTTTCCTGTCGGCATACGTGCAGATTCTGCGTTGTGTTCCCGAACTAAATTTCACAGCATTCTGAAACGCTGGCAGGGATTTACATAAGCTCAGTTTGTTTTCTCCATGTAAGATGTGATACAAATATTGTGGTGGTGATCTATCTGTCTTTACTTTAAAAAAAAAACTTTTAGTAGTTCACGGGAGAAGAAGTCAGATAGTCGTCTTATTGAACTTAAACCCATTTTACAACTTTTTTATTGAGCTGGTTGTTTCTTTTAATTGCAAAATACAATTTCTTTAAGTAAACTTCTGTCAGTATAACAACCTACCTATTGCATTGTACGTTATGAACATGTCATATTTGTTTCTTGATGTGATACGCTATAAATCTATTTGTACACAATTATAACCATAACGTCTTTTTTAGGCAGTTGCGTATTTTTGTTGTGTGTATGTGTTGGTATGTAAAACAATAGTTATCTACTTTTATTGCACTATTGTGAAAATAAATCGTCAAAATCTCCAAGTTAGATCACGGAGTAAGTGGTAACTCTCTGACTGTAAGCATTTCGATTGTCCCTAGCTTGACTCGATGAAGGTCGTCTTTTCGAAACAATATGTGTTCCCTTGTCCCTGAATGCATATAACTATTAGCTAGGAAAATTGTGTGGGTATAATTTGTATATTATCATAGCACTTCTTTAATAATATTTACATTTGCTTCTGTACATGAATGATGAGGCAGGTGGAGAGTGTATGTAGTTGATCAGGTACCAAAACACTGAACATATCGCGGTCAACTTGGTTTCATTTTTTTGCCAGTCTTTTTGCGCGTGGGTTGATAAACTCATTTCTTATTCTTCTTGGCCAACAATGCAAGTAACATGGTAACAGTTATGTCGACACGATCATCGATTGCCTGAGTATCAGTAGTTGTGTTGAGTTGTACAATGGTGACTGAACATCATACAAATATGACCAGCTTTTTGAGATACAACAATCAAGGAGAACATTTAATGGGTGTTCCTTAATCATCTTTGATATTGGCTTTGACAACAACATAGGGTTTTTGTTGCTACAACGCATTCAGTCTAATGTCTACCCAACGTTTATGAACTGATTAGTGCATTTCCTTGATACAACATTAATCGAGGAATGAGTGTACATGTCGTTCTGCAAAAACGTTTGAACATGGCTGTAAAAGTTTAAAAATTAAAGTGACGCGAAGGAATAGAAGAAAACAACAGGATTTGCCTATGACTTTTTTCGGCGAGGACAGTTTGGAGTGCACATTTGTCACGCACAATACAGCAGGATATATGTTCTATTCTATTGTGGCCGTATAATAATTAAAAGATGCATACGATAGATACGATTAGATGTCAACAAACAACATTGTTCAGGTATTCTAGCATATGGTTGTGATAGTGCAGTCCTAGTAAAACAGGTTAATATGCTCACTTTTGCATGGTTCGTTCTTTATGTTACAATCTAGTTCAAAAACAGAAACAAAGTAATCATGAAGACTACAGCGTCTTTTTATCTAG
Source organism: Akabosia matsudoensis (assembly GCA_019593645.1). Lineage (NCBI taxonomy): Eukaryota > Metazoa > Arthropoda > Collembola > Entomobryomorpha > Paronellidae > Akabosia > Akabosia matsudoensis. The sequence continues at coordinate 3,890 of VICI01000972.1, read as the reverse complement.
TGTTGTCCACGATGGTTTGGTGAGTAGGTTTTGATCTCCCGGTGCTCCTGGCGACCTATCAAAGTGTGGCTTTCGCGGTAAGCATTTCCCTAGCATAAACGTGGAATTATATTAAATAACAAAGGGAAACTCAATCGGCGTCTAAATTCGTGGTCATCATGTTTAAGACAATGTTGAAAAGTGAAAGTGTGGACTCTGAACCAGAGTCGTTGAGGATGATGACAGAGTTAAGTAAAAAGCCGAAGATATTTCGGCGAAGTGTCACAGTTCCAGCAGAAATTACATCGGGATTGCGAAGCACGCCTGATCCGGAAATAATGGACGTCTATGAAATGGTAAAAAAAATTCATGGGACTTACTGAAATAAGTTAGATATGATGCTTGTGCAAGTGTGAAACGTTACTAATTGCAGTCAATAAAGCTCTCGAAAAAATATAACGTTTTTTGAACGCTGCCAAATAAGGTTTTCTATTTTTTTCTTACCATATGAAAAATATGTCTTGAAGAAAATTACTGTTAAAAATTAAATGTATACTGCTGTTAGTTTGCTTTTTTGGGGTCCTATATCGTCATACGACAAGATTAGGTCGCCATATACGATCGTTCTACATCATTTTGCTAGTAACAAAAGCGTTCAAGTTCCTGTTATTTTTGCTCTGAAAAAAGGGTAAATCCGAGGTTGTTGTTTTTGATAAGATCGAGGGAGGCATCCGATCGCAGGTGCTTTTCACTTCAGACTATTTTTTGAGCTAGAGAGACTAGATTTTTCAAGCTAATGGCAGGACTAATGAGGAACTCTCCCTGCAGGTGGTGAATCGTTACATTTATATGTAGGTACTTTGGCAACAATATTTGCTTAGCTACGCCTTAAGCAATTGCCGTATGCTTCTTGCCATTTTCCCTTATATGAACAAAAGGTTGGAAAGATGAAACCAGTGCGAGAGTTTATCTACAAATCAGCTTCATCAAAAAAGATGAAGAATTTAGTTTCGTACGTCTCGCTTAGTTTGGAATAGGAGAAAAAATGTAACTCAGCAAAATAACTTCATTCACTCAGCATTCGTTAGAGACGTTAAATAACTTATTGGCTACCATATCATGTTTCTTAAGAAACCAATCTGCATAAAAAAGAATAGAGCTGAAAACATCTCATCTGTCATGCAGTCCGTCAAACAAGTGTGACAAACGAAGCGCTTTTTCTTGTATCAGTCAGTTCTAGTCCAACTAATTCAGTTACATGGCGGCTAATGATAGTGTTTTGTAGTTGTAGCAGCATGCATAATGCGGTAATATATAACGTAGTCGATAAAAGCTATTAAACAACTAAGTCAAAGTAATGAAGTAGCCGACGATTTACGCGTAATAGCTTAACATGTACCTGTTTAAAAGCTAATTACTAGCATACAAATGCTCAGATTTTGACACCAAAATTATCTTCGTGAACTATCATAGGTCAAATGTGTATCTACGACCTTGGGAAACAATAACACACCTTTTCGTATGGGCACTTACGCTTACATTTTCAATCACTTTCGTTTTATTTTCTAAAATCTTACGATCTTGTCCTCTGATAATAGCCGCTGGCATAAAAAATGAAGCAGACTGACAACAACTTGTGTGACAAAGTCATTGTGTTTTGTTGTTTGAGCCATAAACATATTTAGTTATCGTACCGGTAATAATTAGTGTAACGGCACTGCTGATATATGAGCCGTGATAACATACGTTGTAGTACTAGTAGTTCAATACCTTTCTGTTTTGGTAAGTAGTGAACAGGTCATTTTCTGGTCACAATTACCATTGCTCAATTAAACAAATGTGGAAAGCCTACAATTTAAACCTATAAGGTCTTTTCATTCGCATACCCATGATGTATTATAATTACAACTAGCTTAGATGGCTTAAAAGTACTGGAAACATGAAAAATGGCTTTGACAATTAGGTTTATGGCAAAACTTTCCACATTTGCACTCTTCTTCGATTGCTGCAAACAGGCTAAGTTAGTTAAATGAACAAACTTTCCTCGATAAGACCATTTACAGTGTACAATTTTCGTCATCAAAGGCTGTTTTTGTCATGCTTTAAAATCGGCAGTGTGAAGTCACAATATTTTAGGAACAAAAAACCTAAACTGATAAGCGCTTTTTAAGCTCTTTTAGCCAATCAATCAGTGTAGGTTTTCAACCTATTGACCTCCTACGTTGTAACGTTTCCTCAGATACTTGTGGTTATGTTGCATGTCAATTGATTTTTATTGTCGTTCCAAATCTTCTTAGTAATTTGATCGTCATTCCTTTACACCATTATATACGGCTCAACCATTTTCTAAAACACATTAACAACGAAACGAAAAGCGCAGCTGCACATGAAAAGAATTGTAGCTCAAACATGATTTTTATTGCGGTTCATTCTTCATATAAAAAAGGCAACTAAAGCATCACGTCTCTCCCCCAGTTAAGAAACAACGTCTGTTTCTACATCTGACATGACCTTCAAACCTATATTGCTATGTACACGTTGACTATGAAAGGCCTCTCGTGCAGCAATCATACACGTTGCAGCAAGTTCTCTGTCAATATTGCATACTTCTTTGTCTGGTTCAAAGTACGACCCTTCTGGACAGGGAAGGCGAATCAATTTTTACAACTTTGAGGAGTCAGCGGTCAGAAATTAGCAAGTCGCACAGTGCTACTCACCAGGGCACGTGAAATGAAAGTATTTTCCATGGAAACACAAGTAATATTTTGTACAATCACGCTTATCCTCTTGATATCGAATATATTGTGTTGGACACTTGACAACTGGAAAAAAGGGCTGATACTTTAAACCGGTATTATTACGTAAACTTGTTAACTTTTTCATCTTTACTAACCAGGTTCGCATAAAAATCTCGGAATCTGTATATCAGGCGTGCACATGCGTAAATCAGGATTAAACGCCCAATATCGAGGACACATTTTCTTCACGGCCGTTCCAAGATGACACTCAAAGTAATGTTCACATGTTTTTGACGAAAGATCTGGAAAAAGGTCTATTATTGATGATTCAGGACAGGTGCAATGTACCTCTCCGTGTTTGTTCTTATCGCATTTTATTTCAGATTTCGTATCCTCCGACTTCGCCACTGCAACGGAAAGAGAATTTTTGCAAATAGTTGAAATAATCAGGCATAAAATAATTTCACTGCGAATGACGTTCATCCTCAAATAGAAATTCGTTCGGTTGGAAGCTAATGTGCAGTGATAGGAATGGGCGAAGACATTTTCCTTTCATAATGGTTTATTGTCTTTAGTCGTTTCGACATTAATTTCTCATGGTAAATGTACTATACATATGTTAACATATGTAGTGAGTAAATATCTTTCCAACGATCTATGATTATTTTTTGACCGTTCCTTTAGCAGATATGAAACTAATCAAGCTGTGAATTATTTTCTCTTCAGGGTATATGTTCTATGATAGAATTGAAGACTTTGTCAGAACGAACTTCGTTCTCCACGTGTCCATCTTCTTTTTGCCCATAAAAGGTTGTGGTGACAAACACACCTTTTTTCCGTTCGTTCACATCAATTCGTCTTATGCATCCTTACTGTCAGCGAAGCTGCGTTTCAAACGTTTCGAAAGCAAATCTCAACCCGAGTATTATAATCATTGTACTCGTGTAATCATCTCTTTTTCACTGCATTATGCTTTGCATTTCATGGTACTGGCACACAACATGCTTACCATCCGCAAAAACCATGCGAGGCACAACGTATACCTACTATTACTGTCAGTGGGGTCCAGACGGCCATAACTGGCCGTCCCACGGCTGATTATGGCCGCGGCTAGTTATGGCCGTCGCACGGCTAGTTATGGCCGTCGAATTAATTTTTGTTTCTTCAAAATAT
>VICI01000971.1:0-27380 GCA_019593645.1 Akabosia matsudoensis | reverse complement strand
ATCGATATAGTTTTCAAGAGTGACCATTTTTGCGTCTAGAATTATCTTGTTTACTTCACAGTTCGAAAACTAAAAAGTACATTTATTCAATCAATGTGATACACACTACTGCACTAAAAAAGGACAACTGTACATGCACAAAAGTGTCTCCGGAATGTTCGGTTCCTTACTTTACGACCTTGACTGTTGCTATTCATGCACTGATTTGTTATGATGCCCAAGACTAAAGAGTATGTAGTATGTATGATGCACTAGCTGACCAGCCAATTATACTGTGCAATGACATGAACTTTCATCGCCCAGCGTAAACATGCTTAGTGCAGGTCTCAATATCCCTTAAATTAGTAGCATAATAGAGTAAGTAAATAGATGAAAAAGTGTTTGACATCTGGCAAGAATTAGACGTTTTCTATTGTTTGAGGTCTTATTAGCACTGTAGATATGTAATATTTTCTATAATGATATAATGAATGAGGTATTTGACTGATAATCGACGTTTCCGAATATATTATTATTACGCTTTGATTTTACAATCTTTAATACAATTAATTAAACTTTCCTGTTGGAATGAAAATAAATACCGTGTGTGCTCCCATTACACCCGGCCTCCGATTGTAGCCCGGTTGCTAGTGATTCATCATCTGTCATGGTATGTCGGGTATATAGATAATAAATCAAAATGTCGGATTTGAGACGCAACTCATTAAAAAAACTTTCATGATGATGATATTGACTCTAGGATTCGAAATTCGGTTGACAAACACGCATTTTTTTTGCACAATCCCATTGCGGAAAGTTACCCATTGGCCATTACCGTTAGGATCCTAACCGAGCTTTATTCGTTACATTATAGCAGGAGGGTAACTACGAGAGAAAAAACGTACATCTTATATGGGTTGCGGAATACAAAATTGCTTTATCCTAATAATCACTGCTTTATTTCTCCTCAATTGTTGCAAGAATCTTTCCACGTTTGCGTAACTGCCGAAAGATGGGCCCTTAATATTAGGTGTTAGGTAAGACCAAGAACATGAAAAATGTACATTGACCATGTGATCAACATCAAGTGCATCAATGTTATTATGACTTTTGCCGAAATGACTACGTAGACTATTGCCCCACACTATGTCTTGGAATTTTAAGATTACTCATCGTCGATAGTGTAGAAGATAATCTATTTTTGGGTACCTTCTCATCACCTTCATCTTTGTGCTAATACAATCGTATGTAACGTAATAGTTTCCGCTTAGGTTAAAGCTTGTATCATTACCAAAATTGCTTTTGTCTCACGAATTCGTCTCTACTAAATCTTGTGCGATACTATGGCAAATAAACGAACTGTGGCTGTGAGAAATGGGGAGAATTGGGCTGATTTTTTAAAACTTATTGTCAAGGAATGAAAGCATTATTATTCAACTCTTTTTTACTTTATTTAAATTCACGAGACACATAAGTATTTCTTCACCTTGTATAATTCATATAATGAGTGCTACGCTAGATTAGAGAATAGTAGTTAGCGTGTTAGATATCAAATTAGCTTCCAAGTTAACTTATTACTTGAATCACAAAGTCCATTAAATCACAGAAACGTTCATAAAAAACATGAGACATTACGTATATTACAGAAATGACTGAAATACATTTATGTAGAGATTTCGTATGCATAATAAATACCGATCGATGTGCTAGATTTAATCAATGTGATCTAAGATAAAGTCAATAAGATTAACTTCAAGAGGTGCGTCTACCTCAGTGCAAAATACCTCTGCCGAACATAAGATACTTTCTTCTCTCGCAGCATTTAGTTTGCTGATTTTTTCTTCTAGAGATATGGAACCCGTCTTCCAAATACAGGTATACCACATTTGTAACTCTGTATTCACAATATCCAGAATCAGGAACGGCGGGCCGTCGGCTTTCCGTAAACCAGCCGAAACTGGAAAGGAGACAGTGTATTCCTCTACAAAGTGTCCTCGTCTTTCAGCAGTTGGCACGCCNAATCAGGAACGGCGGGCCGTCGGCTTTCCGTAAACCAGCCGAAACTGGAAAGGAGACAGTGTATTCCTCTACAAAGTGTCCTCGTCTTTCAGCAGTTGGCACGCCAGCAGGTGTTAACAAGGATTCACAATACGGCTTATTAACAGCTACAACTTTCCTCATAATGGCTCGACATTTGTCTTGTTTCAAAATATCGTTATCAACACTTGGTAATACATAACGGAATGAGTACCAACTTGAATTCCCGTGGGCAGAGTAAGTAGTAAATGTTTCTGTGACTTTGTAGTCTCCCTTTTCCTTCTTAAATAATTCTTGCGAATACAGCTCGCGGTTGACATATATCACTTGAGGAAAGTCTTCATCCCGACACAACCTTGTTCGAAGGATAATGCCTCCAAAGCATAGTCGTCTGGACTCTCTTCTCTGCAAAGGTTTTTGTGAAGGAATATCTCTCAGACACTTAGTCCTATGGTCCAGGATAAATTTCAAAAACTTTCTTCTATCTTTGATCATGTTAAAATGAGTTCCTCCAGTCATAAAGGTGACATCTTTCCTTGTGAGAATTGAAATGTAGTTTTCTCGATTCATTATGGCACCTGCTTTGTTGCGAAACGATGCTGGATGTAGCATGTAATATTTCTCTATGTAACTCTCAAGGTAAAGCTGGGAAAATGCCGAAGTTGTTGTGTGCTTCTCGGAATACTCACAAGAAGAAGTTTGACAGTGCGTTATTATGATAATTGCGCCTGGAACAAGGGCCGACTGGAGCTCAATATTAATATTAGAAATGAATAATTTTTACAGGAATCACAGCACTGGTCTGGTCCACTAAATAAATCCACCTGTACTGCATATAACGTACAACTTTTTGGAAAACTGGCAGCTCATTTACGAGGCACTCTACGTCCATACAGTCAGCGCTCTGAAACCGTTCTATTCTGCCAACGTATGAAATGACTCCAATCAGATCATAATACTGCTGGGCTGCAGGGAGTGTGATGTATGGGAGTTGTACATGTGCGGTTTTAAAGTCTTCCTCTAGCTCACTGGGGCACTTCAACTGACATGACGAGTCGAAGAGCTGGGCTGGCATTTTAAAGTCACTTAGACAGAGAGGTGAAAATTTCCAAAGGAAATGGTTGCGGACAGAGTAGAACTGTAGTTTTATTTCCATGTTTATGAAGAGATCATCAGAAAAAAGGCCTCGATGATAAACTCGGCGAGGCGTTTTCGGTAAGCAACGGGAAATTAGTAGTTTATCTCCAACATCTACTTGATTATAAAGCGTATCCAGTCCTTCGTTGAAGGAGAGAAGAACACAGTAACCAGAGTCATCTGCGATGATCACTTGTGGTAAAATTAGGAGCTGGTCTCGTGATGTGAAAACGTCTACTTTTCTTTCTGGATACAACAAAAATCGATTTCAGAGAACGCGTTACAGAAACAGACAATTGCTACCGATTATAATGTAGGTAATTGCTAATACATAACTAACTTACTGGCGACAACATGTACGAAAATGGGACAATTCACAATCTGATTGGGATTTCGAATTAGTTGTTCAACTTCCTTGAGGGTTATTTTCTTCGCTATGAGGTCAGCAGCTGCACTGACTATCTTACCATATCCATCCGACATGAGCGGTAATCCTGTAATAATTAGATGTACTGATATAAAAATCATTTCTCGATCGCAAAACCGAGGTTTAGGCGTTTGCTGAACATGGTACTTACGAGTATTACTCCGGATATTAAATAATTTGGTTGGTATTTGGTGCGACCATCCGCAAAGTTCTACGTAACAACTGTCTCCGGATCCCGCCAACTGCGAATAGAACACAATTGTAATAAATTGTTCATACAATTCCGAACTACAATCTTCTTCAGCGTTTCACGCTACAACGTTAACAAGAAAAAAAGTTCCGTTACCTTACAAATTACGCCTTGTTCATCATCCTGAGTAGGGACAAGTTTGCGATACTTGGAACATACAGAATCTATATCCAATTCCCGCAAACCTGGATCTCCAGTGACCCTAGTGTCGAAATCCCGTCGCTGGGATTCTGGAGCAGTTTTCGAAGCTTGCTGGTCATTACTTCTTTGAGATTGGGTCTTTGTTAAGTGAATGACGGGCATCTCAGAAAGCCGGACATTTTGCGTGCTCGGGTTCCGGCCCGATGATGACATTATAGTAGGGCCAAGTTAATTTGAGAATGAAATACACGTTTTACACTTGTTGACTCCCCCAGGCATAGATCTTCAACGCAAAGAGCAATAGGCAAGTTAGTGAGATGTGATTTGATTAAGATCAAAGTTAACTAGATAAACAGGCAGAGTTAGTTCAGCGGGTACTGACATTGGGTAAAAGATGACACAAAAAGCCGCTCAAATCGCAGCTTCACCTGAAACGATAACCGTAGCTTAGATTATTGCGGAAATTAACAATTTTTTTGGTAGTACCGATGACAGAAAGACTCAAAACAGCAAACATCGCCGGTTATCTTGGCCAAATTCATGAACGTTTCATAAATTTCAAAGTAAGTGTTTGCATCTGTGGGGACTACACATGCATGGGATCACACGCGGTGTATTGAAAAACAAACGATACACTTTTATGGTAAACATGGTGATGTGCTTATGTTGCTGCTGACTCCGCCCCCGAAAAAAACTCCAAAATATTACCAAGCTGTTGTTGTGAGGGAAGAGTAGCTGTACTCTGCTAGCGGAGCATCAGTTCCACTTCCATCAGGTCTAATGCGTTCTTCTTTTTTACTTGAGGAGAAATACAAGTAGTGAGGTATCAGTTGAACAAAATCGGAAGTTGGCCAAATTTCAGTTGGTTTTGTTGTCTTTAGCGGAATTTAAAAGTGGCTACGTCTCTTGGAAGCGTTCAAGTGTCCTCACCTCAAGCCAATAAAGAATTTAGAGCACCTGTCGATAAGATTTGTTTAAAGCCGGAGAGATACTGTTTTACCCGTAGTTCAGGACCCTACCGTATTTTGTTGTGTGGGTAGTTAAATTGGAACGTTTTGTGAGGCGTAGATATCAATGGTTTTTAACTGCGACTGATTTAGTGAAGTGGAAAAATGGAGTCTGCTGATGAGAGTAGTCAATCGTCCTCTTCTTCGCCCCCACCTTCCAAACTGAGGAAACTGTCGAAGAAAGAAAAGAAGAGCAAGAAGGAAAAGAAGTCTAGTCATCATCATAGCCATAAACACAAAAAACATGGGAAGGAGAAGTCGAAAAAGGAGAAGAAGTAATGTACCTTTGTAATTAGTAAGAAATGGTAGAGGTGATTTAAGTACACCTCCCTGGGAGAAATACCTTTTAATGTGACCATGTATTTGTTCACTTTTTAGGAAATTGAAGAAAGAGAAGAAGAAAGAACGCCGGAATGATGATGTTAGTAAACTGAGTGACGAAGTTTTGGCTGTGCAGCCGGCAGAAGCATCACCAAAGAAACATGCTCACAGCGATAATGTACCCAAGGTGGAAAGACCCAAACCTGCAAGTAGTGATAATGGAATACCTGAAGTTGTTTCGTCTCCTGCAAGCAGTCCGCCAAGAGCGGAAGGGATGGACAGAGCTATTGACGACGAGACTGGTTCTTTGAATTCACTGGAGATCATAGAAGAAGAGATGAATCTAGAGGATTTGATGAGGCAGAAAGAATTATTGCAGAAATGTCTGTTGGAAATGTCAGCGACTCCAACTTGAAGAGAAAACTCTGGAATCAACCAGTAAGAAGACAAATCATTCAAGCTCATCTGCTCCGCAGACGAAAGATAGCCGTCACAGTATTCGGGAGGAATCGCGAAAGAAAGGTGACAAGGAAGATGATAAAAGGAGGAGTAAAGATGATCGCGACAAACGGCGAGAGGATGACAAGAGAAAATTGCGGCAAGAAGAAGACAGGAGGAAGGAACGGGAACGGGATGATAAACAAAGAGAGGATAGACGCAAAGCTAGGATGGAGGAAGATCGCCGGCGAGATAAAGAACGCGAGGAGAGATTCGAAAGAGACAAACGAAGAAACAGTCCTTCTCGTCGTAGAAGTCCTCTTGGAGGTGGCATGAGGGGTTCTGGGCAAAGAAGTAGAGGCAATAGTCCCTCTAACATGGCATCACGGGCGGGAAGGTAATAGGACAAGGAATCAGAAAAATGGGACTACGATAAGCTTACAATGGTATTGGTATAATTTGTAAATGGATTAACGTTTTCGTAATTCACGCAGGTCATCGGCATACGATCGTGACCGAGAACGCGAAAGGAAGCGGCGACACGATGAAGGAGCACGTGACAGAGGAGATCATGATCGCGGGTCCGATAGGATGAGGGACAGAGGGGATCATCGGCGCGACAGAAATAGTGGAAGAAAAGACCGAAAAGACGATACCTCAAGGGGCGGACCAAAATTAGAAGTAGACTCAGATGAAGAGCTGTAAGTGTTGGATTCCTTATTTCTAGCATCAATATTTTCTTAGAGGATAGAATGACTTCTCAAGTTATTTGTTTGCTGCATTTGTAATGATCACTTATAATCTACTTACTTGCCATCGCCATCTTAATCATATTGTACTTTTTTGCCCGAACCAAGGTTTGTCCATAATTCTTACACATTTTAGTATTGATTCATGTCATTCATTACGTTTTGTGTGACAGGATCCATAATAGGCTTTTATTCACAGAGTTCCTTTTTATTTTAAAGTGGCAACTTCTTCCTCTACTTCATCTACTTCTTCTCTCAACGCGCTGTGTGCTTTAAGTGTTGTTGATGATGGACGATAGAAGTGTTTTCCCATGATCTAAATCCCAGGTGAAATTGGTGACGTACGTTTTAACCGTTAATCATACTTATTTTGCTATTATCATTTTATTAAGCCTAGTAAGTTTGAGGGAGCGATTTGTTTTAAAAAAGTACAAAGATGGAATAATATTGAACAACAGGAAAAGTTAAGGTATATCAGTTATGTTGAAGCAGTTATCGTACAAGTTACTATTCTTCAAGTTAGTACAAATATTACTTCCATCAAATCCCAGCATTAATATAGAAGTTAAATCTTGTGATAGTGATAATACAAATGTTTCATATGATTATGACCTATTCGTTTTGCAGAGAAATTAGGTTTTGGGGGTGGGTCAGGCTCAGAATGAAAAGCCCAGATAATCTCAGGGAAAGAGAAGTTTATCCTGTCACCCACTCCTCATTGAATCATCATCCGTGATGTTCGTCTGATGACTGACACTCTAGCGCTCGTTTCATGAATCATTGGCGTTTCAATCAGATTTGTTGTACGCAGCCGTTGCCTCTCTTAATACTATTTTTGCATTATACCTACCTTTGCTACCTATCTACTCTGCCACCATTGGATAATTTAAGTCACATATTGTACCTTGATTGTTTTTTTGGCAAGTTTTATTTCGTAGACTAGATTATCTTATTATGTGCTCGTGGCGAGATTCAAAAGTTTAACGTTGTGTTTTGTCTGACTCCTTGAACGGTCGCTGATGCCCAGAACATACGTGGATATAAAACTGGATGACGATGAAGAGGATGAGGAGGCGATTATACAAAAACGTAGGAAGGAACGGGAGGAACTACTTCGGGTGAGATTTCAATAAATTACTAAATGAACATCTATAATAGTATCATAACTTAAAATTTGCTGAATTATCGTTCTAGCGCCTTGGTGCAGCAGGGGAGGATTCAAATATGTCTGTGGGAGATTCCAAGTCCAGTGTTAGCCCTGCTGAGAGTAGGATATTATCCGAGCAGAGTGAGAAAACGCTCGATAGTGATGGTAAACTTTCTAACTCATTTCACTCTAAACTTTCACACTCCTCTCCTCCGAATAATCATAGCGGTCTCAAGAACGGCGGAAAAAGCATAGACAGTGGACCGAGATCCGATGCAAAAGTTCAGAAAGTTGACCAGAGTAATGTAGGAGACGCCAAGGACGATTCTAGTGCAATAACAGAGAACAGTTCCGAGAAAAACAATGGCAACACTGGTCATAAGAAGAAATCCACACAGCAAGATATATTTGCTGAGCAGGATATGTTCTCGGAACACTTTGATGTAAGAAATCATTAGTCTGTATGTACAATAATTTTACCGTGATTGTTTTAACTTAACGAATTTCAATGCATTCCTACAGAGCCCCACAGACTATATCGAAGGCTCAACTATGGGCCGTGACGAAAATCCGAATTTGACAGATAACTGGGATGATGCCGAGGGTTATTATCGTGTTCGTACTGGCGAGTTAATGGATGGACGCTATACGGTATACGGCTACACAGGGCAAGGTGTGTTTTCAAATGTGGTCCGCGCCAGAGATGCTGCCCGGGATAATGAAGACGTTGCAGTAAAAATTATTCGAAACAATGACTTAATGCAGAAAAGTGGATTGAAAGAGTTGGAAATACTTAAGAGATTGAATGATGAAGATCCAGAAGATAAGTATCATTGCGTGAGACTCAAACGGCATTTCTATCATAAGCAACATTTGTGTATGGTTTTTGAACCTTTGTCTATGAACCTGAGGGAGGTTCTCAAGAAATATGGAAAAGACGTGGGACTTCATGTAAAAGCTGTAAGGTCATACTACTCAGCAACTCTTCCTGGCATTGAAGCTGCTGAAGAAGGCAAATATTTTACATGCGGATATCAAACCAGATAATATTCTTGTAAGTCACGCATCACAATAAGGTTGACAGGCTTAACTTTAAACGATATAATTGCAGCCTGATGTAATTCAGTTTTGTATTTCTCTTGCAGGTCACTGAAAATAAAGTAGTACTAAAGCTTTGTGACTTTGGTTCTGCGTGTTACTCTCACGAAAATGAAATAACTCCATATCTTGTGAGCAGATTTTACAGAGCCCCAGAAATAAGTAAGCTAATATAAATTCATGTGACTTTATTCATTGCAAGATATTTCCATCGGTGATGCGTAAAACTGAAAACAACGCAATTTATAACTGTGTTTGATATAAAAGTTTTAGGAATATCCGTATGATCACGGATTGGACATGTGGTCGGTAGGGTGTACCATTTACGAACTGTATACAGGAAAGATACTTTTTCCGGGAGGTTCTAATAATCAGGTTAGCGAATTCAATTCGTTACAAGATATTACTTTTTTTCATTTTTATTCGCTACTAATTTGTTGAGAATTTATTGCTTCATAGATGCTAAAATATTTCATGGATCTGAAAGGAAAATTCCCGAACAAGTTGATTCGGAAAGGTGCCTTCAAAGATAACCATTTTGATGGAAATTGTAACTTTCTGTACCGTGAGGTTGACAAGGTCACAGAAAAGGAGAAAGTGGTAACTATGGCCACTATAAACTCGGGCAAAGACTTGTTGAGGGACTTAGTTAATAATCAAGACTTGCCTCCGGATCAATTGAGGAAAGTGACACAACTTAGGGATCTTTTGGATAAAATTTTAATATTAGATAACACTAAAAGAATCAGCATTAAGGATGCTTTGTCTCATCCTTTTATCAGTGAACGTGTGTAGCAAATTAATTTGAATATGACAACAGTCAACTGTAAAAAAATGTTAGGTTAGATTACAAATGAGTGCACGGAGTATTTAATTGGGATGGAAACGTCAACATGTTTTGAAGCAAATGTAACATGATATCTTTTGTATTGCATTCTTCAGTAAAAATACACTGTGTCTTCATTTGTCTGCCATCATCGAATTGTGTATGTCATTGATTGAATATCATGTATAAGGTAACGTTGAATAAATGTGATTTGTTTATTTTTTCAACGTATCATACAAATAAGCACACGAAGTAAATTTCTAAAATACTGGATAAATATTATGAGTATGACATCAGAGGTATTCCTGCTTGAAGTTATAGCTGGCTATCAACGAAGTAGATGAAGAAATTCTTCTTATTTGAAACATTAATTAAAGTTATAAATTATTGCGTCTATTGCATTCATAGAATGAATCCATTCAGTCTCTATCTGCTTCGGGATGTTTTCCAATGCCACAGAGGGCTACGTCAAACACAGTTTTCTGTTAATAGAAATGAACAGTTGTGGCCAGTCTTGTGATGTACTTTTACTATGTGAAATCAAATTGGCTGAGTTTTAAGAGAAATTTTTACATTTTATGCGCAAACAATATGATAAAAGATGTAGCATTCATAGTCAGAAACTGAAAACGAGGACAGTGAATGCACATGGAATTGGTTTCGTCAAATCATAAGGAGACATAATTATCGAAGACCGCTGCTACTGCATGACTTAGATCAGGATATCAAAGTATTTCGTTTTAATCATACATTCTTGTACACCATATTGCCAATTAGTTGATGAAAATTAAGAACAAATTGCGAAACGCGAACAGAAGTACTAAGGAAAATCTTAAACTTGGTTTCTACTCGTATTTACATTTCAAATTACAAAAGTTTGACACAAAAAAATGACTTGACACAGAAAGAACAAATAAGTTGTTTTGACTTTTAGCATGTCTCACCGGTCACTATTGGGTGGGTGGAACAAGGTATTCGTAAAAGCGATTTTTTCTCTGAAATTCTATCTGAAAATCTATGTTTTTAAAAATTTTGCTGGCGTTTTCGTTTTGAATCGATGGCATCCATAATTGGTTGTCGTTTGGACTGATATCTCTTCCGCAACTCGTCGATTTCTCGCTCCATTTCCGCATCAATATTTTCCATTTTCCGCTCCAAGTCCTCAATACTTAAAAACTTGAGCTGTGATAAGTGAGGAAAACAGTTTAGCAAGATGACTTTCAAATACCCGTTTGAATTTTTCTTGCACTTACGAATTCAAAGTCCATGTTATCTATATATGTTTTCCCATATTTAGGGTTGGCATTCCATGCAGCTTCCATATTAATTTGTGGTCTACGTAGCTCCACTTCTGGAGATGGCGAGTACGCTTGATCTGCAGCGGCCACAGATCCAGGCATCGGAGATGGGTGACCGTTCCCTTGATACATTAGACCTCCGCGATACCCAAGAACTGCGGTTGAAGCACCACACATTCCACTAATCTGACTGAGCTGACGCTGCAGTCGCTGAGCGAACTCGCGTTGCTCGTCTGCAGTCATTTGCTTTGTATCATTGTACAGATTTAGATTATGCGGTTGGTTGAACGCTGGTGGTAAGTGAACTGGTGGTAATGTGGAGTTTCTTGGAAAATCTGCAATATTTTTGCAACAATTAAACATATAATAAAGCTACATCTATACACATGTGGTTTCAAAGACCTCTATTTTCGAAAAGCCAATACTTGGGTTTTCCTTGCGATGAAGCATGACTACATAGGAAAAGAAGCTGAGCACTAAGTACAAAAGCATTACGAATAATTATTATTAAAAATAATTTATTTACTGCGAAAAGAGCGAGTAGGGCAACAGCTACATAAAGTGTTACGATGTTGTGTACTAATAGGTTTAAGGCATAAACGGAATTGTAATCGATCTTCCATCATCCGTCCAATGTGTTTGGCTACTTGCATGGCTCATGTTTTTCGAAGAAAGAGTTTTAACTTCCGAGTACGGCATTTCAGGTGACTGAATGAACGGTTTGACTAATCCACGAACAGACTTCAAACTGGCCGCGAGGACTCGAATATAGAAATGTAATATCCAAAATGCCAGACGGAATGGATACTGCAAGACTACATACAAGTGCGAGGACAATTTGACAGTTTAATTCGTAAACTTAAAATCTATTGACGCATGAATATAAAATGAAACAATAGTACACATATGCCAACACATAAGAAGCTGTCGCAAGTTATTTCCCTGTTTATCTGAGCTTTAAGAAAACAAGCATAAAAATTATATACTATCTACGACACACCGCAAGAACATTCATTCATAGTTATTCCGTTTGGAAAAGCTTGAACCACCAAACATGCAGACTCAACATTCGAAAAAAGGCCCAAGTCCGCAAGGTCTAGTAGCATTCAATAATGCCCAAATTATCAATCCTTCAAGCCTTAAGTTGGAAAGGAAAAGGCAATCAGGGTCCAATGAAGCTTCGTTTTAAAAGTTAAAGGCAAACACAAATTGGTCAGTCAATTTTTGTAAAAATCCTAAACTATTCAGATCCGGTTCAATGTTTAAGTTGGGATAGTGCTGGATCTAGACTTAAAACGCTCACAGAACTCCAGTAAAACTGACAAAGGTAATGAGAAACACAGCGTTTTGTCGACTGACCAATTTGTACTCACCATTACTTTTCTCGCAAATCTGGCGACGATCACTCACGGTGCCTCTACGAGCACACCGTAATTGCGAGCGGTTCATCAAACTCCGTGGTAACATGAAGTAATACAGAAGTAAAAGAGTGACTGTAACTGAATATAATAAAAGGTATGCAATGAGATTTGAATTAAGAGAACTGAAAAAGGAAAACCGAAAGATTTGCTCCAGCATAGATAAAATAAAACGAAAATAAAAAACTGATAGATATCAAAATATCAAGAAATTAAGTTAGAAAACCATAGTAAAAACGTAAAAGAAATTGCGATGGCATCGAGAATGCCAATCTGGACGGCATTAGAAAATATGTAACCACCCGCATAAAAACCAAATTGCATAAAACGCATGAACACAACAGTGCAATCAAACATATTCAACTGATAAGACAAGCATAAAAATATGACCGGTGGAGAGATTGGGACCTACTCGTGTAACTTGATTGGACCATCATTGAACTTGGGCTTTGTTGGAAATGGGGACTGTGCTCGAGATGTTGAGACTGTTGTTGATGATTTGGAGATCTATTGAACTGATTTCTTTCTTTACCGTTCAGGTCGTCTATGTCATTTGTACTATTGGGGCTGTCGTCTTGAGAGTTGTTAGGGGTTACGCTGCCGTTCGCCGAGGCTGCAGCCGCGGCTGCATCTTTCTTATCGAAATGATCAAGGAATAAGGGCCTGTACGATTTTTTCGTGGGATCCATTTCGGCCGTATCGTGCCCTGAGTAAATAAAAGTATTCGTAAAAAATGTTGTGCAACCCCTGAAAATCATAAGTATTTGAGATTTTCTTGAAAGCTCACTTTTCATTGTAGAGTCGTCGTCTTCTCCATCAGAGTTAATGACCATTGTTCCCAAACTTGATTCCAGGGTGCCAACATTATTTGGTCCTCCTGGAACAAGTGTTCCGCTAGCTGACTGGTGCGCTATCATTGTACCGTCACTGTAATCGTCCATATCTCCGTTGTCGTGGAGCATCCCAGGCACTAACGTTCCATCATCAGCCGGCTTCATTGTTTTATCATTCGAGTCCTGCGTATTTGAAAGAGAATGAGTGAAGTTTGGCTCGCTAGCATCAATCTTGGTTTAAGTCAAAGCAACCTAGCCAGAGTTTCTACGCGCCCTATTTTATGTCAAAATTGGCTGTGAATATTGGAATAGAGGCCATGACACGGTGCTCAATAGCGTCTTGTGATTGTTACTTCGTTTATGCAATTAAATTCAAGGACGAACATCCACGAAAGGGAAACATAATTTCCTCATGATTTTTTCTGGAAGCAGTTAGAATGACAGCAGAAAGAGAAAATGTTTGGAAAAAAGGTGAAGATCATGCTAAGCAATGTCAAAAACGTATGTTGTCAGAGCGACATTCCATCCGTAGTTTAAGCCATATTTTGCATAAAACAAGCGATTATAAAAGCCTCGAAGAAACATTAAATATTTGAAACTGGAAAAGCCATTTGAGTCGTGTTATCAAAATAAATTTACTTTAAGGAAAGTGCATGATGGACTAATACCAAACTTGAACAACTATGAATACATTATGTAAAGAGAAAAATAGAAAAAAGTATCTACCCAGAAGAAATGCTGGACTTTTGAGACAAGATTTTCGAGAAAACCAAATATCGGCTTGGGCTGCTTAGCATTCCAGAGAAAATCACAAGAACAAACTTAATGTCAAATGTTAATCATAAGAATAAAACTGAATGTGATTTAGTAATTGAAACCAGGTAATATTTGTTACAATTCATACAAACACTAACGTTGGAGGTAAGTTTTGTCCCAGAAAAATTCTAATGTTGATGAGTACTTTTCTGGAACATGTTTGAAGCTATAGTCATAGTTCACAACACAATGGGTCAGAAACAACTACATAAGCAAAACTATGTTGGTACAACTGATACGTTTTTCAAAACTACTTTCCCTTGGAAGGATCAGCCAGAGTTTATCTTGTAACAGATATATCAGAAAACCGTCGAGTTTAAACTATATTTGTGTAAAAAACATTTTCATGGAGATT
This sequence comes from Akabosia matsudoensis, assembly GCA_019593645.1. Taxonomy (NCBI): domain Eukaryota; kingdom Metazoa; phylum Arthropoda; class Collembola; order Entomobryomorpha; family Paronellidae; genus Akabosia; species Akabosia matsudoensis. The sequence goes on along the minus strand of VICI01000971.1, from coordinate 13,103 downwards.
ATCACTAGCCATCTAGAACTGAAATGAATACACACGCATACAAAACAGTATCGGAACAGAATATGGCATTCTAAGAAACAGAAATGATAAGCTCATTCATACATCAACCACTTCATACTGGATGCTCATTACTTCATTAGGATGAATTCTAATTGCGAAGGCTTCATGAAAGGTATGAAAATTAATGAGATTTTCGAACATCTGGGAAATAAAGTAGGCAAAACCTTACCTGGAAGTTGTTCTCGGTGTTTGGAGCGGGAATTTTAGTAGGATAAATTCCATTTTGCAGGTTTTCTCTAATTTGTCTAGCGTCATTTATCATTCCTAGCAGGATAGAAGCGGGTTTTGAAACCGTAATGAAAGGATGATTTAGAAGTTCTGCAGCCGTTGCCCTATTGTCAGGGTTCTGAAACAAGAGAAAAAGTAGTGGTACATAGAATCACTTAATAGGTTTTTAAGGCAAGTACTAAAAGCTAAGAGGTCTTTGTAAACGTTAGTCATTACCTTAATCAGACATTTAGAGACAAAATCAATGAAATCTGGTGACCATTGCTCAATATTTCTAAAGGTCGGTGGAGGCTTTGAAGGAATCATGAAAATAACTCTCATGGGATGAATGTCCCCGTATGGCGGCCGACCTTCAGCCATTTCCAAAGCAGTAATACCTAAACTCCAAATATCGGCAACGCAGTCGTAGCCTATCTCTTGAATGACTTCGGGTGCCATCCAGAAAGGAGTACCAATGACAGTATTACGTTTCGCCATTGTGTCCTACGAAGCAGAAATGAAGTTAACCATTGTCTTAAAAATGTGCTGAGAAATATGCTTTCATTTTATAGTGTGACTTACTGTCAGTTGGCCAGCAACGCCAAAATCCGCTAATTTTGCATGACCTTCGCTGTTGAGCAATATATTGCCTGCTTTAATGTCACGGTGAATTTTTTTACGCGCATGCAGGTACTCCAGGCCCTTAAGTGTGTCCGTCAGCACAGTTGCAATTTCATCTTCAGTTAACGTTTTCTTTCGCAGTCTCATGATATCAGATACAGAACCAGCACCACAAAACTCCATGACAATCTACACCATACAAACAGGACAAGATAATTAAGGTTAGGAGAGGAGAATGGATAAATATGTAGGGCTTCTTAAAATCGAGGCTAACCCAAAGATCTGTGTTTTTGAAATAGCTTCCATAATACTTGACTACGTATGGGCTATCGCACTGTTGCATTATTGAGATTTCTTTGATAATTTCTTGCAGATCTGTGTCCACGGGAACTTGTTTGATAGCTAATACTTGTCCAGACTCTTTGTGCAAAGCCTTGTAGACGCTTCCATAGGATCCTTCCCCAAGTTTGCAGATTATGTCGAAGACTTCCTCTGGCTGTCGCGTCAAACTTTCTTCAGAAAGCTTTTTTAGCTCACTAAAATTTGTAATTGAAAGGTTTGACATTTTATACATCGTAAGTGTGAAATTGCATTAAGCAAATAAGCTAAATACACTAATCATACCTTTTATTTGTCGGTGAGGACGCCATTTTCAAATTCAATCTAGGGAAGAAATTTTTGTGCAACTATAGTTCTTAGTTAAGAAAGGGTGCGATGAACTCTGGAAGCTTCCGAACTTGGAAAAGAGTCAGGTTCGCCGGATTCGATAACTGTTTCACTCTATTCACTAATAAATTCTATTTTGGCAAAAAATGATCAGTACTCATAATCTTTTGGCACAGAGTCGCATATTTTTCGAGAATTGTTGCTGTAGGCTTTACATCCATTTTGGTGATACTATTATGGCACTATATAAACTATCACGTTTCCTAATTCTCTCAATTCACATAACTAAAGTCTCACATTTCGTTGTGTACGTAAACATATTTTAGCATTTAAACAAAAAGTAGCAGGCACTATTGACATCCGATTCTGCAGGAGCACAATACAGAACGAAGATTTCTGCAAAAAGAAGGAAACAAAGTTTATGACAATATATTACAATTGGTAGTTTAATTATTAAGCAGTCTGTCCCACAAAGACTTAAGCTTATTCACTGAGCCTAAATATATTGTATTTTGAATGGTAAATAAATGTATCTTTTCAATATTTTAACTCGATTATAACGATATATACCTACATCTTTGGATAATCTAACTCTCCCGTTAATATCCGGCTAAAATTTGTGAAAGCTGAACATTTTTTTGTAATGGTTGACATTACGGGGGCATTGCTGCATAATAGTTGGTACTCGATTGCCGAGGTACTTACAGAGGAACGCAATTCACAGAAATCTTTAGATAATTACATGTAATGAAAATAAACTATGCGTTGGTTGCCTTTGGATATACGTTTCAAAATCATGCCTTTTCTAGTCACAGACTAAATCTTCATTTACCTACACTACCTATATGGAAATTATTTGTGTTAAGTCTCTCTACCTTTGTTGTAGTAGTTGTAGTAAGGCTGCGTCGTCAGCCATGCGGTTAATTAACCAAAATGCGATTACAATCTACAAAACAGCCTTTTTGTCGAAGTTATTAACGATATGCCTTCATACTGTGATGTTGCTATGCATTTGGAGTATCACTAGTCAGTGATGAATCAGTGAATTTTCATATTGGGTTCTATACTTGTTTGCAAGAACGTATGCCTATATAAGAGCCAAACTATTGTACTAATACTTCAATTTAACTATATTTTGTACAACAACCCCCTCGTTTGAACTCACATCAAACCTGAAGTAAAAAAAAACGTTAGCGTATTTGATATATTTAAGAAAGTCGTTATTCTATTGTAAACTGTCTAAATTGACTACGACAAGTGTTCGACGTATAATGTCTGACAAGCAAATAAAACTTGAGGTCCTTTCTAGTGCTAACCAATGGCGATTTTATCCCGTGACTCGTTCAGTATCCTAAAATTTCTATGCGAATTTGATATGACACACTCTTAATTTGAAAATAATACAGCTTTTGTCGATGAAGTTATAATGTTAAACACGACTTTTAAACATTGAACAATTTAATTGACATACCTTAAGAAATTCCTTCACAAACAGTTATGTCAGAGTTGAACTTGTGCGTGTGCACATTGAAATTTGCAGTGTGCCGTAATTGGATTCTAAATGGATCCGGATGCCTAGAAAGGCATCTTAAAATATTAATAATTGTTTTGAAAATAGTTTGTCGTTTTCAATATGAACACCACATCGAATTGACTCCATTCATGCATTTAATACTGCTGACTTAGAATGGGTGTTAGATATATTGTATATGGATGTACATACATCGAGATTACTAGATGACTGCAACACTGCAATGTAGTCAAACGAACAATTCCTTTCCTTTCGTCTGTTAGTAGTATGCTAGGTGCAACTTTAACAGATAAAGTTGAGTGTTTTCAAGACCCTCACAGCAGCAACTTGCAAAGCAAAACATTTTTGTAATGAAACCAACTTTGGAAATGAAAAGAACCATGGATGCTTTTGACGATGCAGTCATACACCGAAATAATGTACATAAAATTTATCAGCCTTGTGCTGCAGACAGTGGTTTGTTTGTGTTTCTTATGCACACTTTCAGCTCGACTCTTCCAAATCTTATTATGCTGAATTGAAATTCTTTCTGTTCTTTTTTTTTTTGTGCAGAGCAGTATACATACAGGCAGGATGGCTATCTCGACTGTTTATCAAGTTTTTTTCTTTTTCATCCAGAGTCATGGTATATCCTGATGTATCGGAAACGGGACTCAGAAAAAATGGTTTGTAAAAACAAAGAGTTAGATAGATGCAGCATACGTCTTCCACTTTAAATAAGTGTGAAAAAATGCAGGAAACAGTTACTTCACTTGTATGCGTAATAGTTATGAAACAGGAAAAACAACAAAGACTTTCTACATATTGATTGAGTATCGAGATCACGCACCAGGCTTGTTATCACATTAAAATAGATTTTTAGTAACATAATTTTCTGTATGAAACACTTGCTTTACTATCAATATGCATAATTAGATGAATCGTGTAATGAGAGCGTGCAAAAAATGTCGCCGCATAGAGAATAATTAGAAAAATATTTTAAAATTAGACAAAGGTTTGCAATCTCGCAAGTCGAATGCATGCATACGAGCTAACCTATGTCACGTGTATAAAGTATATGCACACTGGCAAATTCTCGAAATTCTTACAAAGAAATTGCGAACCTGAGCAAACACAGATATTGAACTAGTCTTTGTTTAATGTTCTTAAATGATTTAGCGTCATTAGTGGTAGACGTTTCTTGATTTTGTAGATTTTTATGCAAACGCACAAAATGCGAATCAACAGATATCATGGTTACACCAACTGCATATACACTTCCTTTTATGACGTTGGGCATAAAACTTCTCACAGGACACTTAGAAAATTCTTCGTCAGTTTCGAACGACTTCATAAGAGGGCTTCATGGAAACAGATCTCTGATTGAGGTCTCCTACGGACTCGCATGAAAAAGTTCCATTCACCCAGCAGCCCAGCTGCGGTACCGGGTGCTACACACAATGCAGCTCATCTGTTCACAAGCCAGAGAACCTAGGCACTAGGCAGCGTGGGGCATGTTCAATGGAAGTAACACGCACTGACAAATTACATCTAAAATTTTGAGAGCAGTGTCTGATTGATCGCTTACCTGTACTTAAAGGTCGGAGGGAACAAATATAATTAGCTAAATGCTATTGAGCATTTTCTCTTCACGGTTGTCGCCCGTAAGTACCAAAACAATACTAGGAAACAGGTTGCTGTGCAGAATGGCGAGTGAAAGCTGTGAAAGTCCGGTTTTGTCAGCGTTCGTTAAAGCTAAACTTGATAAAGTGGATGATGTGAAAATAGATGAAGCTGGTCGCTTTAAATACATATTAATTAAAGTCTTTGCGAAGGATGAAAACGGCAAACATGTAGACACCAATTCTAAAGTAGTAGTCCGGGGCAGGGCGGATTGTCTGTATCACGGTAAGTGCAAAGGAGAAACTTTCGTTTTCCTGTCACCGGTGCGGTAGTGAAAGTTTGTCATTTTTTATCCCTTTTTTTCTCAGGGGATATTTTTGACAAGTTTCAAGAAGAAACGGCGTCGATGGATGGTCTAGATGATGATATTCTCGGCGGTGGACGTATTGAACGAACCGGAAATAAAATTTTTGTTTTTGGCTACTCTCAGGTAATAAGATCACCTTACTTACAGTATAGAATACTAAAGGCACGCATACTGAAGTGTCCTAAAGTAAATATGACGTCATGGCAATTTTTTCTGTTGTGTTATTTTCAGGGATATGGCAGAGCTGATCATCAGACAACAGTTAACATAATAAAGACAAGATTTCCGAACCACGAAGTTACTTGGAGCAATGATGGTTATTGAACGTAAATAACCTATGGCTTTCACTCAATCAATAATCCGTGTCAAAAAGCAAACCAGTAAATATAAGATTAAAACGTCTGGAAATGAAATATCCATGAAAGTGACTACGTTTTCTTTTATTCCTGTAAACCGTTAAGAAAGTCCATGTGTACAGTATAAGCCGTATCAGCTTCTATGTTAAGGCATTCTTCAATTTCATATTCTAGCGACGTAGCCGTAACTGTCAACTGTTAGTATTTTAATGATAATTAACTTGTGGGGCCGTTAGTTTTGTCCTAAAGTATCGTACTACTGTCATGTGTGCTTTTCTCTAAGTGTTCCGCAATATTACTACTGCGACGCTCTATGTTCCTGTCTTCCTCGTCTGGAATATCTAGGAATATCCTGCTCGTAGAGTTAACTGCTTCTCTCGATCGCACAATCACTAGTTCCTTGCCCCGGTTGGTCGGGTCCACATACCCTCTATACACTCCCGAGCAGGGACAGATTAAGACAGTACAGTAGACTAGCGTCCATAAAATGGAACTTGAATATTTTACAAACATTGCTATCTGACTACTGTTGTAAAGCTCCTTCGCAGCAACATCGGTATAATTTGTCATTGCCATCATTAAGCTTATCGAGCCAATCGACATCAAAGCATAAAAGAAGCTCCAACTCTGCCCAATTGTTTCTCTCTCGTCATCCCATACTTCTAACCTTTTCACCGCGATTTTGAATTCGTTCGGGGAGTTCTTTGAGCTAGGCAGAACGGGGATGCGATCATATCCTTTTGTAACGTACAAACGGAACGCCAAAGTTAACGGAGCTGATTTTGTTCGCGGTCCATGTAAGAAAGCGCAGTACACAAGTGTAACTATTGCTATGATTCCATGAATGAGCCCAGTAAATTGGAAGAAAGTGTCATAACTTCCAGGCCTTAGACCGAATTGAGAGGTCCTGTGTTCAGGATGCCTCAAAGGATTCCATGAGCCATAAACCAGGGCCAATGCCCAGTTGCATCTCGGTCGGGAATTGACCTCTTGAGAAGAAATTAGAGGTTGAGTGCATTAGCGGTTTAATGTGCGTGTAACGTATTTTGATAAGGCTTTCCTTACTATCAGAATTCTGCAAGGCACTCCATAGGTAAAACAAATTGAATAAAATTAGCATAGAGCATTGAAGCCAGCCTTGGAGTGGGTAGCGATTGAAACACCGTTTTTTGAAGGCCATTCCTATAATCAGGATTAAGAAGAAACCGCCCATTCCAGCAATTAGCCCAACGTGAAGAAGCTCAAGTTCAGACTCAAAAAAAGACGGCCCGATTCCTGGAAATTTGTCTGCTTATCAATATGGCATCAAGGTAATAAGGAAGCAGAAAACAATTGTGAAAATTCTTACGCTCTCCTTCAAGACAGTTTGTAACTGGCCATGTCGGCTCAAACTTGCTCATCATATCTCGTATAAAAGGGTGATCGACAGGTTGTTTATACGTCATCGAAAGGCGTACCTCCTCCTTGAGCCGTACAACTTTGAAGTCCAGCTTGAAGGAAAACCATATTGCTATCAGTGCATACGCAGTAATGTCTGCAGCAAAAACTACAGTTGTGATGATCTTGTAAAGAAAGTTGCCACCATGATCTTTCCTTGTTGTCATCGCTACTGCTAATATTTCCACGAGCTCCATTACAATGACAAGCTCTACGAAGGTGAATAGTGCAGCTACCCCGGTTCCTGCGATTGCAATGACGTATTCAAACCAGCAATACGGATCCGTTTTACCATTGAAGACAAAAAAGAAAAAGACAAGGATGCAGAGAAGGTAAAAGTACTTGTACATCCAAAATCCGTGGTGACACTTTTTCCTGTAAGGGTCATCTGTGGTGGAAGTTACGTCTATCATGACCAGTGCACTTGTTAGCATGACGATTGCGAAAGATAGGAAACATCGATAAGCCATGTAGTAGCCTGCATGCATTTCACAGCCACCTGGACCATCAAAGTTTTTTTTCCCGGAACAGGGAAAAAACCGGTCGAATCCGATGTCTAGAAATTTTTTTTCATCGCCGATCCATACAAACCAGGGAGAGACAAAAAACCAGCTAATACAAATAATTATGAAAAGCATGACAAAGCTCATAAGCTTGGTCACTAGTGAGGCTGTTAACAACGGGCGACATTTTTTCCCTTTTTTCCGACATTTCCGTTTCCTATTACAGCGAGCACAACAGCAACAACATGAAACAGGATGCGGGCCAAAGAAACTCTGTGGAAATCATATATGCCATCAAATTCTGGAGAGTATTGACCAAAGTCTATACTCACCCCGTAAATGGAATCATTTGCAACTATGTTACAAATGGACCTGCAGCAGGCCTGGCAGTTATCTCGTGCGATATCTCGCCGTGACCTTGCGCTTCGTATCACTGACACAGACTCGCTCACGGTTAGAGTAGAAATTCCAGGTTTCTGTAAATCGTCATCATGTTCATCTTCCATGTTTAGTGAACGATTATTGTGGCCATGAAATAGGTCTTCATAGGTATTGTTTGTGAACATAAATTAGATTTTTTTTGGAATCGGAAACCCCATCAAAATGTTGCTTGCCAACACCCTACCGATACTCTAGAATCTTAATTTATCATACCGTTCCTACCGACCTGTTGTTAAAGTTAACAACGGTTTGTTTCGGCGACATCACTCTCCTTCATATACCTACATCGATTACACTTCACGATATTTGTCACTTGTTGCGCTGTTCCTGTTTACTATCCTGGGTTGGAAGTTCAAAAACTATTTAAGCTAAGATCCGAGTTAACCCTAGGATGTAGGGTATGTTCAGGTTTATTCAGGGGAGAAGGAGGAGGGGGAGAGACCATCGTGACATGGACCATCCATAACATCATCGATCATCATTATCATTATGTCATGATCATTCATGAGTAATGGGACATGAAACAGTCGACAGCCGTGCTATAGTCAGCTATAGTCGAAGGTGCTATCCCGACCACGGGGAATATCTCGCCACGTACTCCACACACGCACATCTCCGTAAGCATTGAGTACATTCTCACTGCCGGATTGGATGAACCATCAACACTTTAGTCTAGCAGCTTCAGGTGGGGGAGCAGAACCACGAGGACACGTCAAGGAATCTTTTAAAACGAGACAATCGGTTGAAAACGTTGAAATTGTGTTCCACGTTTTTTTGTGAAAAGAATTGTGATTGAAGACTAAGTACTTGTTTTTCGAGGATTACTAGGCAGGAATAGTAATTTGACAAAGATGGAGTACTTGTCAAGTCCGGAAGAACCTAAATTGACCCCAGGAAAGATGTAAGTCGTGAAATAAATTCAAACAAAAACACTAAGTGTTCTGTTTTCAATAAATTTGAATTCCGGTTTTTTTGCTGTGACAGACTGTGCTGTCAATGTGGAACCTTAATTGATCCTAATGCGGCGAACATGTGCGTACCGTGTATACGCACCCAGGTGGACATCACGGAGAACATTCCTAAGCAAGGGACACTGGCGATGTGTAAGGGATGTGAAAGGTACAACATATTTAAAATTGATAAACTTGTTTTTATCACAAGGGTTATAAATGAGATAGGGTTTTATTTCATTTCATACAACAGGTATTTTCAACCTCCTGGTCAATGGGTAAAATGCGCATTGGAATCCCGTGAGTTGTTGGGTCTTTGCTTGAAACGTCTTAAGGGCCTGAATAAAGTACGATTAGTCGATGCTGGCTTCATTTGGACCGAACCTCACTCCAAAAGGATAAAGGTAAAGCTAACCATCCAAGCAGAAGTCATGGGCGGAGCTGTTTTGCAGCAAGTTTTTACCGTGGAATATACGCTTGTGAACCAAATGTGTGATGATTGCAGACGGGCTGATGCGAAGGATTATTGGAAGGCTTTGGTAAGGAGAGAGTACGAATATTAGCATCACCTTTAATTGTGAATTTGGCAATAATGTTGTTGTACTACTTTCAGGTTCAAGTTCGTCAGAAGTCGGATCATAAGAAGACGCTTTACTATTTGGAGCAGTTGGTGCTTAAGTACAAGGCGCATCGCAATACGAACGGAGTGAAACCGCATCATGGTAAGGTTTCCATATCAACATTGGATGGATGGATTCGGCTGAAGTCATATGTAATTTGTTATCTTTTATGGGCGTAGATGGTCTGGATTTTTACTACGGCAACGAACAAAACGCAAGGAAAATGGTTGAATTTCTTACCCAAATGTTACCTTGTCGTTATCAACATTCAAAGAAGCTGATTTCCCATGATACACACAACAACACGTACAATTACAAATTCACCTATAGTGTCGAGATGGTGCCGTTGTGTAAGGACTCGGTCGTGTGCCTGCCAAAATCGCTAGCTCATCAACTTGGTGGCATTGGACAAATTTGTGTCGTCTACCGAGTTACTAATTTTGTTCACATCATTGACCCAAACACAGCTCAAGTTGCGGATATCAACGCCACCCAATTCTGGCGATCGCCCTTTGGTACACTATGCTCTTGCAAAAATCTGAGTGAGTTTGTAGTGATGGAAGTTGAAACCATAGCTAAACGTCAGAAGTTCAGTGGTCAGGGTCAGATTTCTGCCAAGCATACTCCAGCGGACGTTTATGTTGTAAAATCCAATGCAATGGGAGATACGCCAATCCATTGTCGAAGCCATTTAGGACACCTGCTGAATCCTGGAGATACGGTCTTAGGGTTCGACATGGGCAATACAAATGTCAACGACCCCAATTTTGAAAAGCTGAAAGCCGAAAACATTCCCGATATTATTCTAGTGAAGAAAGTATACCCAGATCAGAAACAGAAACGAAGATGGAAGCTACGTCACTTCGTTCCTAGGAATGACACCGACAGCGTCAACAAAGACTATGAAGATTTTCTGCTAGATCTTGAAGAAGATCCAGCTTATCGTGAAGGAGTTAACATTTATAAGAATAATCAAATGAACATTGAGTCCGAACCTACGGACGAAGCTGGGTCTGACGCTCCTAAGATTAGTTTGCAAGAAATGCTCGATGATTTGACGCTCAGTGAAGCAGAAGGTGATGCTGCAGAGTGGGAAGACGTCGAGGAGATGTGAATGAAGTTTGAAGCGATAAAAGGACTCGTTAAATATGTATTTCTTTAAAATTTCACGTGTTTTTGTAGCTGCTCGTTTTTCCAAAGTTGGTCCCTCGTTAGTCTTACCTAGAAGGTTAGGTACTTTGAGTTTAATAGTGCTTGATAAGTGCCTGTAATTACGTATACATCGCAGTGCAATGAATATTGTACATAGCTACTGGTACGTTGTATGTACATTGATTTATTACATATCATTTGAATAAATTACTTGTTGAAAAGATTGTTTGAAACGTCCGAATCAGTTGTATACAAATATTTCCACATGAATAACATCTATTAAAAACATGTAACTTGGGCACTACTGTAGTCACACCTTGTACGCATATGGGCGAAACTATAAAATGTATAAACATTTAATGTTCGAATTGGTAAATGAATGTTTTCCGAAATCTTCAGATTTCGCAAGTCCCCCCGAAAACATGCCTTGAGGAAACTCATTCAAGCTCCTCTGATGCAAATCGGAAAATGGTACATAATAGAAGGTTTCGTATTCGTTTGAATTTGATGGATGCTAAAATTCCCTGTCAAGTAAGTGGAGTGTGTTTCCACTTTCCACTTGCATAATATACGTAAAAATATGTCATCACATATCGAGTACACCACATGCGATGAATGCTATACCAAGTTCAAACTGTATTCAGTAAAACGCTTTTTGTTTATTTTGTATGTTAGTAAAATTTACTTTGTATTTCAAGCTTACGTAAACTTTTTAAAAATTCTGGCATTCATTCCGTTAGTCCAGAGCATGGTTAACAACTGTCATAATGTTTTTTTTAAACAAAAAACGTGCGTATATTGTAATTAAGAAGGAAAAATATAGAGACTGTTGAACATTCTAGACGAAAGGAAGTTGAATACAAACATTTTTTTTCTGATGAGAGCATCAGCGTCTTCGTCATTTTTTGTGCTCGACTGCATATCAAAAGAAAACCCTTTTGATGAGCAGACCGAGAGATGATCAAAACTTAAGTGGGAAGTGGAAAGAACCTACAAAATTATATGATACCCAGAGAACAAGCTTCTCTTTTCTGTGTACTACAAATCTTTCTTCTCTGGTTTTTCCTTTTCATAGAAAACAAAAATTGTTTATGCTCACTTCAATGATCCCTATAAACTGAATTATGTTGATGTATATGCATAAGTATTCCTGAAACCGATGGAATTGCTCCAATAATCACGACAATATCTTTCAACTTTTGGACACCAGTCATGGGGAAACGCAGATTAACCTGGAAAAACTAAATATAACATTACTATGAATTATGCAAGATATCCAGATATGTACATAGCTAGTACACATTGAAGTGAGAAAAAGATTAATCGAAACAATGCGTTGCTTGTCAAGATGTTCATCAACACTGGTGCTGCACTCAGGAGAAAATTCTGTGTGCCTACCTTTCCCCGCTGTTTGTTTGACAGAAACAGAACTTCATAAATGTATTTACTTTGTTATGTTTAGTCCAATCCAATGGGAATGGGGCAAGAAGAGATTACATTTTCCTGGCAGATTCACAGTGTACACCTTACATTCATTTACTCAGCCTATATAATAAAAACCGGGGAAAATATCAAAGATAATATATTTTCACTCACAATAAATCGAAGAGCGATCTAATGAATCAATCCAAAGACTGAAACCGGAAAAAATCTTGATAATTAGAAAGTTGCCATGACGTTATACATCGTCTCAAAGCGGATACAAATACGGATGCATTTCCACCTTCCTTTCTATTCATTCATGAAATTCTACGATTTCGCGTTGGCCGTTCAAATAAATGTATTCAATAATCTTCTTTCAATAAGAGCTAGGACTGCAGAACACTATTCCTATTGGCAGGATCTTTTCCAAAAGCTTGTTTACGGATTTGGACAGCATTTTTTATTTATTATCATGGTGATATTTGTATGAGTCCGTAGAAACAGCCTTCTAACTGTTGCTTCAATCGGTTCGTTCTTCCGCGAAGCGAATCTTTTGCTATGTATTTCTCCAGCGCATCCAACGTCTAAAGATTGTAGTGTTTACCCCAAAAATATTTTTGTGTTGATTCAGTATGACTAGCTTTGCTCTTTGGTTACAGTTCAGTCTAAACTATAGCCTACCTATATCCATGGTTCAGTGAAAAATGACAAGCGTCAGGTAACTCGGCGAAACTAAAATGAAACTATCGTCATATCCCTGCATGCAACTACTATTTTCTATAGAGACTTGGAAGGTGACGTACAAATGCTAAGGGTAGATCAATAAGATGATTTGATTTACATATGGCCACTTCTCCTAGTACACGGGTTGATATTTGTACGTATTGGCAAAACTTCTTGTAGATTTATCATCACGAAGATTATTTTGAACACATCATAACTATCATGTGGACTGGGTTTCTTCAGGATTCTATGACGTTGTCGAATGTTTTGAAGCAAGCTTCTCGCAGCAGGAAAATGTAATATTGAATGTTATAATAATTCAACAAATGAAGAAACGAAAAGTTCGTAAACATTGAATACTATTTTAAAATGATATATTGGTGCTACATCCGTAAGTAAGGTAAGTAAATAAGTAAGTACTAAAGTAAGATACTCGTTTCGTATT
>VICI01000970.1:0-27380 GCA_019593645.1 Akabosia matsudoensis | reverse complement strand
TCAAGCGACTTTTAAACGAGAAACTTTCAGATTCTGGCTGGCCCCCACCTTTCATTAAAAATCTTGATTATTACGATGGAATCAAGGTAAACAAACACGCTATTATCTTTATTTATTTAAACAGTAAACTTTATTTCAACTGATCTTGATTCCTTTCACTCCCAGCTGGAAACAGATGCAAGTGCCAACTACTCAAAATCTGCGAACGCTCTGATCAACACGGCAACACCTTTGATAAGCTTCACCCTCGATGGCGTCGATAGTTCCAAAACACTTCGTCAGCTTGGTGCCACCAACGAGTGTGACTTTTCCTGTTTTAATACTCAAGAATACAACGAACTGTTCACAACTTGAATTTGTTTTTTAAATTTTTTATTTCGAAAAAAAAGTCAGGTTCGTAACAGAACATATTTTTTTGTGGGTTAAAATAACGTATTAAAGTTTAACGCACAGCGCTTACAACGAAACAAAAACACGAAAAGTGGAATTTTCTTTTTTAAATATTTATAGTTTTCTGGGAATTATTTAAAATATCGAGGGAATTATTGTGATGTGCGTCTTCAATCTGATGTCACATGAACGCCAGGAATTTTATTCATTAGAGGTGGTAGCGTGTCATCTTTTATTTCTTCGTGGAGGTAGTGGAGTACATAATGGAGGACTACGTCGTAACAGTACTTGTACTCCGTCTAGAAATGGCAACACGATTAGTTAACAGTTAGCTGATTTGCATTTGAGACAAATTTAAGTAGTATGCGTACCATGTTTTCAATCATTTGGGGCCGGTGTCGGCGCACTGTTTTGACTGCAGTGAAGATATCAACTTCACCATAGGTTATGACCTGCTCAATACATGCGTTTGCAGCGCAGTAAACTCCGGCACGGCTGTGTCCATCCCTGTAACCAAAAGAAACCGGACATGAATTAGCTTGGAGATTCCGGGGTTTGAAGAAATTTACAAGTTGGCAAGTTTACGGGGAAACGACGACGACTGGTCCGAAGCCTTGTTTTTCCCTCCACCTCTCCACCATGTTCATCAACTCGACCAGCGAGTTTGTTGACATTGGAACTTTGAGGTCCATTGGCCAGCAAGTGAGTTGGAAGAGCTGACACGTCTTGGGGTCAGCTTTCACTCCTGCCATGAGTTCTTGCAGCGAAACGATCTGGAAAATTCACGACCCGAAAAGGGATATCATTTCAAGCTCCGAGTTCCGATAACCAGAGTGAATTTGTTGCGCTTACTTTTTTGTTGATTCTGAAAATCCATGACTTAATGTTCGGAAAAACGTTGCTGGAAATAGGATCTATTGTAAAGACAGGGCCGTACTTGACAGATTTCTTGCCATCAGGCCAGAACGCTGGGAAGAGCTGGCTGGGCTCTGGATTCGCCAAGACGACAACTGCGCTCACGTCGTAGTCGTAAACTAACGACCATAAATACGAGATTGTATGAGACTGTGGCCACTCAGTAACCATGTATCCTCGCGCTTGTCTGTATCCATCGACAAACACGGCGTTTATGTAATCTGTAAAGGTGTTGCCCTGGAACGAGGTCAGGTACGGACGGAAGTTGTCAGCTACAAACAGCCAGAGATAGTTCCGTTTCTATAAACGTTGTAACCGTCTTGTCATAATAAGTTTTTACAATCGCTACTTACGAGGGATGATAAGCACGTCTCTGTTTTTGTCACGATTATCGGCTCGGTGACCTCCTGCACAGTCTCCTATACTAAACCGTGGCGTTTGCTTACAAATTAGCTATAAGGTATTACAAAAATACATAGTAAGAACAGGCGGGGCTCACTTTAATTTCGTCAAATTTAGTAACTTACGAGGAACTCTTTCTGATACTCATTTATTTTCGTATGCGGATCCTTCATGCTTTTGTGTTTGAGTAAACTAGACAGCTCTGATACAGGAAACCAAGTTTTACCACAAATGACAAACTCCTCCAACGTATCATAAACAAATCTTAGCTGTTCCTATACAAAAAAAGACAACATTCAATTTCGTAGCTTTCCATTTGTTTGCCTCCCCCCACTGGGTAAACCTGTATCACTGGGGGGTACTTACAACATTCTCGAGCATTCCTTTGCGTGATGATTTAAGTTTTTTCAAATATCCAAACACGTCGAGGACCCCATCTTCTTCTAAAAGTTCAAGTTGGGCGTCAACCTGGCAGAAAACTCCTGACCTACCTCCTCCCTCACTGCAATGCACAAGCGTTTGTCCTTTTCCATACTCTGGCGATTGGTCGATGATTTGGCGGACTCGTCGACGGAAGTCAAGGAGAGCTGTGGGAAACGGACAAGCATGACCTGGCCATTCCGTGAAATGGAATTGCAAGATATTTCGTGATTTCTACAAAAAAAAAATAAAAAAAAAAAAAAAAAAAAAAAAACAAATCAAGCATAAATTCTAATTACTTTTGTTGAAAAGTCGCGTCATGATTAATCCCCTATAATTAAAGTTGATAGGTTATTGCGTTTACTCTAGTCCCCTCCTCATCCTCCATTTTAATTGTCATCGTACGAATATGAAAGTTGGCCAGTCTCTCTTCGTGCTCTATCGAAACGGTAAACCCATCGAATGTATGGGGTACGTGAAGATCCATCGGCCAGTATTGATGACACATGACCCGAATCAGCTCCACCGTTTTTGTCAGCATAATGATCGTCGAGACGTTCCGCTGCCAGACCATCCGCCAAAAATCACCGACCGTCTCTTCCAACGGTCCTTGGCTTACCACATACGCGTTCGGCTTCAATAAACTCTAGACGACGAAAAAACAGCATCCTCATTAAAAACCCCCTCCAGAATAACAAATTTCACACAAATTTCCTCGAAATTTTTATTTTTTTACATCGACAAAGCTGGCATTAACATAGTCGCCTTTACTCTGGTGTGCCGCAGTTGGCGGGTCCAGGACGACTCTGTTGTAGTCATCTGCATTGACAAAAAATAAATTCGTACCAGCTTAGTCCAATTAATTTTAATTAATTAGCATAAATTATTTCATTTTTACATGGAATGATTTTCTGGCTCTGATTTTTATCCTTGTTAGAATTTTTAACTGCGTGTCGACACGAAAACGCTTCATTTTTGCTTGCAATCTGTAACAACAAACAAAATGCGTTAACTAACTCGTCTCTCTCTCTCTCTCTCTCGCAGTCTCCCGCGTGGGCGTTGACATTGAAATCCACACGCAATGTCATAATTCATTCTGTTCAAACAAAATTTTTTACAACAAAAAAAAAATCCCCGATATTCAATTTCTTACGAAAAAAAGGAAACAAAACGGTACACACATGCACACACGAGCTTTGCACAACCTTGCGCTGCATTTGCTTTTCGAGCTTTTTGCTTCTCGAGCTTCGGTCTAAAAATAGACTCCGCGAGAGAATCTATCGACGCGTTTATTTAGGTTAGTGGATTAACGTTACTTTGTTAAAGAAAAAAAAAACTCGGCTATTTTATTTTATTACCTGAAATTCAACTTTGTAAAGCACCGGGAATCTACGTCGCTCTTCACACAACCGAAGAAACACGTCCTTCGTCACTGGCTTCTTGGGTAATGACGCTGACAACATCCGGCTGTCCTCTTCTACACAAAAATCACTTTTCTTAATTGTCAATTAAACTCGGGAAAAAATCATGGGATGCACTGTAATGAGCGTTTTCTTACTGGACACTTTTGAAATTGAAATGAATCCGGAGGAAAGCATGGAAAGCTTGACTGCATTTGGTATGGACATGAGTGAGGCAGACGCTGCGGCAGCGTACTTGTTCGTCCTCGACTGGGGCTTGACTGGAACATCGTCGACCGGATTGAGTTCTGAATATCGCGTACTGGACTTAGACCTTAACTTAACAACTTGATGATTTTTCGAACTTGACGACACGTTGCTGGCATTGCTCCGCACAGGACTGTGATTGGACGTGTGAGACTCACTTGACGGAACTGGGGCACTTGATAAATTTGATAGATTTGTGAGTGGGGAGGGTGTTATGGAACGGCGTTTCACACTATGACGATACGACGATGTTGCCTCTGGGGGCAACAGTAAATGGGAGTTTGAGTAACCCCCCACACCACTGAGTCGAGAGTCCATTTAAGCTAGTCCTCTTTTGACTTGCTGTCCATGAGAGATAGTTCCGTCTGGGCGGTGGCACTAGTGGCGGCCGCGGTGGCGGCGTTGGCAGCACTCGCTTTCTCTTGGGCGCTTGAAATTAAATAGTATTTAATCGCGATGAGTCCACAAATCGTAAATGAAAATGATTTTGTGAGCAGGTACGCGAGGACGAGTAACGTGAACGTTATTGTTTGTGGGATCACGCGTTTCATTAAATAGCTAGTTGATAACTTGGCCATTTAAGAGTCGGAATGTTTTTTGTACAGGAGGAAGCACAGAAAATTTTTAAAAAGTATATGGATTTTTTCTTTGCTATACAAATAAAACGTTGTGTGTTCTCAGCTCAGAAGCAAAAATACTTGTGCGAGAGAGAAAGAGAGAGGATAAAAAAATTTGTACAAAGATATTTTTTTTTATTTCATGTTTTTTTTTAAGAGGATGATGCAGCAATAGACTTTCGAACATTCTCGGATACACTGAACTCACATCCTGTCCCGTCTACAATCTCTTGAATGTCGACACCCTCGGCTAGCTCGATCAACTCAAGCCCATCTGTAGTCACATTGAAGACGGCCTTTTCTGTGATGATCATGTTTACACAATTTCGTCCTGTAATTGGGAGGTTGCATTCTTTCAGGATTTTCGGAGAGCCGTCTTTTGTGGTGTGCTCCATGGTGACAATCACTCGGGTTCCTGCTGTGGACGAGGAGACGAGGTCCATCGCGCCGCCCATTCCTTTCACGAGCTGACCGGGAATCATCCAGTTGGCGAGGTCGCCCGTTTGAGAGACTTGCATGGCGCCGAGAATTGTTACGTCGATGTGGCCGCTGGAAATTTGAATTTACACATTTATGTAATAATATAATAATATGTTCACTGTAAAGAAGGGAAATTGAAAGTATGTTTTGTTACCCTCTAATCATAGCGAAGCTTTCGTCACTTGAAAAATATGATGCTCCAGGGAGCACTGTAACAGTCTCTTTTCCAGCATTGATTAAGTCGGGATCAATTCCAGCTTCGTCAGGAAATGGTCCAAGTCCCAATACGCCGTTTTCACTTTGTAAAGTCACGTTCATACCGGCCGGGATGTAGTTACTGGCAAGCATCGGGATTCCGATACCCAAATTTGCTGAACACAAGTTTATAGGAAATCAGTCAACCTTTATCAGTCAAAACAAATTTCTACGGGATCCTTACCATACATTCCATCACGGAATTCTAGTGCAGCCCTCCTTGCTATTCTTTCTCGATATCTGCTTCGCAGGTGAGGATGAGCTGCTCGAGGATTTTCTGATCGTTCGTTTCTACAAAAGCAAATAGGTCTTCTGGAAAATTTGCTTGGGTATTTTGAAATTTGAAAGATCTTGTGCCCCTTTCAATTACCTCAATTCGTTTCTCGTACTTTTCTCCCTTAATTATTCTTTGCACATATACGCCCGGCACATGAACATTTTCCGGATCAATCTCATCCACCTCAACGATTTCTTCTACCTCTGCGATTGTTATTTTGGCAGCTTTACACATCGGCGGGTTGAAATTCCTTGAAGTTTTCCTGCAAAACGCAACAAATTTCATGATTCAGTTCTTATCCACCATTAAACCAAAACCAAACACACTTACGTACCTGAACACAAGGTTTCCTAATTTATCAGCCTTCCACGCTTTGACTAACGCAAAGTCTCCTGTAATCGCCTCTTCTAGAATGTAATTCCTTCCATCAAACTGCCTTGCTTCCCTTTCGCAGCTAAGTAGTTCCACCTGTCAGCAACACAGACAAATTTTCTACAATCGTGCCTTAATCATCTTTCAATGCTCCAGATTTTCTATTTCCGCTGACCTGTTTATCCTTTCCATATTTGATTGGGGCCCCTCCCTCTTGAATCAAAGTACCAAATGCAGTTGGCGTGTAAAAAGCCGGTATCCCAGCCCCTCCCGCCCTTATCCTCTCTGCCAATGTACCTTGTGGCGTCAACTCAACCTCCAATTCTCCTGTCAGGTACTGCCTCTCAAACTCTGCGTTTTCCCCTACATAGCTCGCTATCATTCTCCTTATCTGGTGCTGTTTCAAAAGCAATCCGAGCCCGAAGTTATCCACTCCTGCATTATTACTAACAACTGTCAAGTTCTTTTGACCGGTTTTGAGCAATGCCTGGATAAGGTTTTCTGGAATTCCACACAAACCGAAACCTGGCACAAAAAAACAAAACAAGTTTTAAAATATGTCAACTTCAACTCCTTAAAGAATTTTAAAACATTTCTTGTTTACCTCCAACAAGCAATTTGGCTCCATCCGGAATGTCTTTGACTGCATCAACAGCATTGTTATAAATTTGTGCTGGTGAATTCCATGCACTGGTCACATGGAGGCACCTTGTTATCGTTGTCGTTCTCCATGCTCCTCCAGGCACAGGTTTAATTTGAAGTTTAATCGCTCTCGAGAACGATCTCGTGGAAATAAGTAGCGTTCTCATATTTAAAACATTCACAAATCGCTGGAATATATAACTAAAAATGTTCACGTCAAATCTACAATCATGGAGTACACATCATCTCACTAACTGGACATTGACTATACTGGAATTCCTTAGCAGAAAAGCAAAAGTGGTCTGAAAACTTGTTATGAGAAAGCTCATCCGATCAGCAGGGATTTGTACAATGCACGTGTTTATCAAACGGTGTAGCCAAGCAGCTTACTTCGCAGCAAATTTCATGCAACGGTGACCGCTGATTTGACATGAAATGCGTATAGTAGACATTATCGTTAAATATTGAAATCATGGCGATAGACGGACAGCATTTTTACCCAACATAACAGCCCGATACTTGAAAACTTTCTGTGGCCGAGACTTGTCTATGAAAAGTGTTGATCTGGAGGATTATGTAATATATAATGTAATACACGTGTTATAAAAAAGTTGTATTAGAGCGAATATGTGTTTTGTTATGTTTCTACATCCGTTGATCTGCAGCCGTGTCTGCATGGCTGATGGTGCTGGTGGTGCTCCTGGAGCGTAAAAATTTCTCTTCAGCCGTGAACCACCTTAGTCAATATATTTAATTGCATTTTTCATTAATGAGTTTTGAACATGCTCTCATCATTGTCATTTCAGTATTGAGTTGGCGAGCCAGTGCGGATGATGCTCCTGCTGCTCGCTGGTGACCAAAAAATGGTATTATGAAAAGTATTTTGGAGTGTGTGTTGTTTTCGAGCAGTTGCGTGTTCGAACGACACGTTCCGAGCAACCTCGTGTGTGCAAGTATTTTTAGAAATCCAATAGAGAAAGCATTTTGTCTTTTGCCCAATTCCAATCCGTTTCGAGGAGTTCATCTTCATCGTTTTTTTCCATTCTTTTACGGTGATATACCGTGTGGGGGGTCAAATCACCACGCGTCAGATATATTTTGAAAAGGTATAAGCAAGATTTCTTTGCAAATTGGAAGGTTTAAACTGATTTTAAATTTGAGTTTTTGTTTGTTTTCGGTAGACAGACGGGCGTTACAGCGCTAAACCGGCATAATCATGTCGCTGGACGCGGAGGTGTTCCTGGACATTGCGAACCAGGTCACCAAGCTGAAAATGTTTCCCTACTTTGACATCGCACATGCGGCTCTCTGCTGTTTACATGTACGCGAAGACCTTGGCACAGGTAACCTGGGAAGATTGATATCTGAAATGGTGGCGATA
This sequence comes from Akabosia matsudoensis, assembly GCA_019593645.1. Classification (NCBI taxonomy): domain Eukaryota; kingdom Metazoa; phylum Arthropoda; class Collembola; order Entomobryomorpha; family Paronellidae; genus Akabosia; species Akabosia matsudoensis. Next base: position 19,562 of record VICI01000970.1, on the reverse strand, counting down.
GTGCGGCTCAGATTTGGATGCATCGTTGCAGTTGAAATTTGATGAGATATCTTTTTTTTGGCAGGAGCGAATACGTTCACACGTCGCCATCCGTTGGCGACATGGATTTGTTCGTTGGTCGAGATCTATGCTGGCGGTATGTTGGCCAGTTTGTTTCTCGGAGAGCCTGTNTCCGTTGGCGACATGGATTTGTTCGTTGGTCGAGATCTATGCTGGCGGTATGTTGGCCAGTTTGTTTCTCGGAGAGCCTGTCTTAGGACCTTTGAAGAGTAACGAGCACCTGGTTCTATACACGCTTGTCTGGTATTTGATCTTTTACTGCCCATTCGATGCTGTCTACAAAATTTGCAAGTTTCTACCGTTCAAACTCGCCTTTTCTGTCATGAAGGAAATTTACCGGTAAGCAAACTATTCTACAAAAATAATTGTCTTTGGGACACTTTAAAACATTGTCATTTTTTGTCCGGACAGAGTCAAGAAAGTATACGACGGTGTGTCTCATTCGCTCAAAGTGTTTCCCAGCGGTTATCTGATTGCATTGATTGTTGGAACTGTCAAGGGAAATGGCGCCGGTTTTTGCAAGATTTTCGAACGACTCCTCCGCGGTATATGGACCCCTGGTGCTATCGAAATTCTCCAGCCTTCTTTGTAAGAAATTAATTGAATTTAAAACATTTACTCCATCAGGATAATTCTGTCATATCAGTTCGTTTTTAAATTTGCAGCCCAACGAAAGCCTGCATTGCGGCAAGCATTTTGTTTATCCTCGACAAAAAGACGGACGTGATCTCTGCCCCGCACAGTTTACTCTATTTCGGAATAGTCGTGTTCTTTGTTTACTTTAAAATCTCGTCAATTCTTCTTGGAATCCATGATCCATTCGCTCCCTTTGAGAACATCTTTTGTGCTTTGTGCATGGGCGGCCTAGCTGACGCCATCACTCGTGCATTCGGCCAGAAAATACCCGGAGAAGATACAACTGCCAAAAAGAAGGAATAAAAGAACTAAACAAAACACACAAACATTGTAAAGACGACTTTTGAAATAAAAACGTTTATTTATTCGGGTTGCAAAAAGACTTTCTATGTATTTTTTTGTCACTTATCCTCAGTTTTTTTTGTAAGCAGAAAAAAGCATTCAAAGTAAAAACTTTATTTTGAACATGACGAGGAGGTCTCTCGCTCATGCAAACGGAAAAATTCACAGATATTCGACGATATCACATTTGATCATGATGTTCGGACAAGACAACATTAAATTTTTCTTTTTCTGTTTTCTCAAGCCGGACCGTTGAAGTTCTGAGCCTGAGCCGCGAGAGCCTTCCCGTAAGCTACGACTCCGCTCGCTCAGGATTTTGTGGAAAATCGGGAGGAGACTAACGTCCAGGTTGATCTCGTTGAGGTTCAGATTGCTGTTGTCGAGGCGTCGGGGGACGCTGTACGAGCGGTTCTTGAGACTCGTTGCAGCGCACGTGATTTGAGAACACCGGTTGATCTCTTCGGAGCTGGAGTGCTGCGGGGCAAAGGGGGTGGTGATGGGGCGAGTTGAGCTTGACGTTGTTAACGTTTGGGAGTAGTTGTGGGAGTCGTGCGACTGGGTGAATGGGAAATGAGAACTCGGATAAGCGTGCGTCGTTACCGAGGGTAACGTCGTTGTTGAGTTTGACAGCGTTCGGATAGTGGAGGTTAAGGTACGCGGGGTAGTACGCGTCGGGTTTTGCATTGATAAGCGGCGGACGTGCGTGTGCACGCGGTGGCGAGGCGCCGCTATTGGCGCTGGGGCTGAGTCTGTGCAAAGTCGGAACAAAAAGAAAAAGGATGGCTCTTAAATAACAGAACTCTGAACAATGAGAACTTTTAGTACTTAACAGATTGTGCATAATTTTTCCACTTACGTTCCTCGCCGTTTATAAACTCGTCGAGTTCAGAAGCATCCGTGTCGTCGCTTCCTCCCTCAGTCTTGATTTTCTTTTTTGGGAGTTGAAGCCTCAGAGGTTGTCTGTCTTCGCCTCCAAGCAACACAGATATTGGTTTGGCAACAGTTGGCGACTTGAGTCGTTTATTAGCACCACGCTCACTATTTTTTGACACAGGAACCGGAGGAGCCGTTGAAGCACCCGAGGCGAACGCCCCGTCCACGATAATCTCACGTTCCTCCTCGTCAGGCTCCTCCTCCACGTAAATATTCCTTTCCATGTAGCGACTGTCTTTCTGGAGCATCGTCCAAATCTCTTGCTGAGTCGTGGACACCGGGACAACAGGACTTGTTGCTGTGCTGCTGTTACTTGCCGGCTTCACGACAAGAGGATTCTTGGACCCCTCCTCTTCTGTCAAGTCCAAGTCTGATTTGTTCAAGCGTAAGTATTTTGGGAGGAGCTGGATTGGCTGCATGATCACAACGGAGAGAGAGCGCTGAGTGCGCTGCTGTTGTTGAGATGGAGTCTCCTCTGGAATCTTTGGAAGACTTTTCTCCTCAATGAGCCCGGGCTCTTCGTCTGGAGAGTTTGACAAACCTCCAGATTTCTGTTCTGTCGTGGCAGACACTACGATTGTGCTTTGCAGTATACTAGGTTCGGACCATGGAACTGTTGTCGTTCCAGACAAGTTTCCAGCGGCAACTGCCAATGCGCTTGCTAGTCCTGGGTACTTTTTCCTGTAAAAAACAACCGGAAATGCACTCGATTAATTAATTTGAAAATAAATTCCGCATTCATAGTTGCAAAAACCAAAGTTTATCAAAAGAATTCACTCAAATTTTCAAAAGTGTTAAATTTTATGTTCAAAAAGCGTCAAGTTTTTGTGTGAAGTTTTACTTTGGCGTGTTTGTAGCTTCAGCGTCCTCAATGAACACATCCTCGCCACCATCCGAATTGAGGGAGTTCAAGGAGCTCACGTCAGTGTCTTGGAAGTTAGTTATTATATCACAACACACAAGTTAGTATTAACTCACACAATCAATCAATTTGTAATTCATTGAATCCCATAAATTTGCCTTGTCATTTGTTACCTTCTTTCTTTAGCACCTCAGACTTGGGTATCGCCAAATTATGCATGGCGTCGTGAAGAATGTCTTGAGCGTCTTCACCCAAGATCTTTGCCAGTGCCTGCAAAATATAAATCCATGAAAGAATATAAAATACGAAATTCCTTGATATAACAAAATCATGGCACATGTGCGCAGTTGCCTTTACCTGAATCTCGCTGTCAACCTCTCGAATCTGTTTACGAATTTTTTGATTTTGTGTTTTGGCAGTTTTGAGCTCAGCTTCGTACATGCTCGTCGCTGAGGTGCGCCTCCCCGTCTGAGACGGGGGCTTGATTGTCGTTCGGATACGCTTCTCAACATTACCCTTTGGATTACGTTTTAGCTCGATTACCTTCAAACAAAATCATGGCAACTAAGAAAAATCTTGAATTCCCCTAACAATATACAGAGTGGCCCTTGAAACAACTCACCTTTGGTAAGAACACAAGACAAAGCGTGGCGGTGGTACAAAAGATGATGAAAACGGAGATGATAAGGAATGAAGCGTCATGCTTATCAGATAGCACGTGCGAAAGGGGCGCCCCCAGCACGCACATCATCACGGAATTGTACACACTCATGCCTATATACTTTGAGTCGTTTAACGCAGGGATGGACACGTGACGCGTCTCCCAAGCCAGGAAACAACCAAAGAGCTACAGAAATAAACATTTTACTCAAATTTCAATTCAAATTTCTTTCAAAATCAAGTTAAAAAGGCATACCATAAGCAGTCCTTTGTAAGCGTAAATCGCACCAACGAAATAGCTCATATACGTGGATTTGCAGTACTCATTTTCCGGGATAATGTAAATGTCGTCGTTATTTGGATTCGTGTACGGATCCAGCTTTTTGATCTCTCTGTGCATGGGATCGATAAAGTGCCATGTTGTCATGATGGCAAAGTCAATCGCGAGCAGAATCCCGACAACAATGAACAGTTGCATGTCTTTGATCACTTTTTTGTTTAGCTTGACATTGGTGAAAATGCTGTGGACTCGCCAGGTTTTTGAAAACATGGAGCCGAAGGCGAGTGTGAAGCCTGCCATAAGGATCCACGCTCGGGCTGTGCAGATGTACGGGAACGCTGTGACCGAGGTTAGCTTTGAGTCCAGCCCCAGGATGATCACAGACGTGTACGTGAACATGCACCCGATGATAATTAAATTATTCAAGTAAGGGCTCGACATTTTAATGTACCTGCAAAACATCAAAATAGACAAAAGTCAATGACAATTTTCCAATGAAATATTCAAATTTGTAGTTCAATTTTTACCTCTGATTCCTAAATTTGATGTTAATAGCAAGGAAGAAACTTGCAAGCACAATTCCCACAGAACTGGCCACAGTCATGAACGCAAACAGCGTTGGATTCACCCGGGTATGCTCTATAATCTCGATTGTCCTGTCTTTTGGAGGATTCTTACCATTCCAAACAATGGCATTATCCTTCGACGCGGTTAAACTTAGCGTATGCGTGACTCCATCAAACTCGCCAACTTTCACCTCCGCATTTACCGTGTTGAACGCGCGAAACTGTTTAATTAATATCGTTCCTTTTCTCCCATTGTCACGGAACTCCACTTTGCCCTGTTTACAAAATGAAGGAAAATGAATAAAACATTGGCCGTTTGAATAAATAATCAAAATATATTGATTGATTTTTTTTATACCGTCACGCCCGTGAATGAAGTCGCCTCGAGAGCCCGGAGAAAAGCAATTTCCCAGTTTTCATCCCTGTAGCTGAACGTTCTGAGCAAATCCTTTCTGTGACGATGATGCGGGTCCGGGTAAAATTTGCTCATGTTGTGTAACGCCATGGCTATCGCCCATATACCATCATACGCGTAGCCATGGAACCGGGAGTACTCGTTCAGCTTGACCACGTTGTACATGTCGTGGTACTGCTCCGCCGTCTGTGTTTAATTAAAAAAGGGAGCACGTTTAGAGGAAAGGCGCGTGAATATTTTATGAGGATGATCATGGCTCTCTCACCATTCCGGAAACGGTTATGTTGGAGGATGTTGAAAGCGGTAGAAGATCCATGAGTAGAGCTCCCTTGAGGGCTGTTTCAACCTCCTCAACGGTACAGTTGACGTCATCGTTTTTGCGCCACCAGGTTGGCGTGTATGCGGCCACAATGAGCCACTGATACTTTCGCCCGTACAGCTTTTCACGGTACGCCTGCGGGCGAAAAATAAAATTTATCCAAGAAAATTAAGATGAAATTTAAACTAGAAAATATTGTTTAAGGGATTAAATGTTGGCGCCCACCTCGCAAAAAATGCGGCGAGCCCAAGTCTCATTAAAGTTTCCAAGAATAATGCGGACGTCCTTTTCCTTGAGTTTATGAATGTGGTAGGTAATGTCGTCCGCGAATGATTGAGCAGCGACCACCTCGACGCCCATGAGTTCCAGGTCGGCGACGAGCTTGTTGTGAGCAAGTGAGTATCTCGGTTGGTTCTGGTAGAGCGTTCCCACTCTCGTCCAGTTGTACTTTTTGAGGAGCGCCAGGCGCGGGGCGTTGAACTCGTTCTCGCTTGGCACGATCCGAAACAAGTTCGGGTAGTTCTTTTTGCTGAACATGGGGTGCATGTCGGCGTACGAGAGCTGGGCGATTTTCCAGTAGCGGGACGCCTTCGCCAGAGGATCCGTTACTTGCGTGCACGCGTCACCGAACAGCATGTACTTCAACGGAGCCTCGTGCATCATGTCAAAAAACGCTTTCATTCCGTCAGATGCCGAGCACTACAGAAAAAAACATCACAGAACAAATGCAAATGGAGGGAAAAAGGTCTTGGAGGAGTTTTTATTGCATAAAAATTTGTTAACAATGAAAATCTTTGGTATATCCCACCTTGGTATCGTTCCACGAAATATGAAGCTTGTAATCCGGGAGGGTGTCGTTATTATTATTAATATGGTAAATAGCTAGTTTAACCGCAGGCAGTACCCCCCTCCCAATCGCCCCCTCGCTGCTAATATTGGCCAACGAGCTTGTTGGAAAAAACCCTGCGATATGAATCGAGTCTTTTGATTTCTGAGTGTCAGTCGTTCCTCCCGACACGCTTCCATAACTAATCAAGTTCCTCGTGTGAATATTCCTGTTGACCCGTTGGGCGAGCGCCCGCTCTCGCTCTGATACTGAGATGGTTACGTTTTTGTACGTGGTTGAGTTCACTCCGCTGCTGGCAGGCCCCTGGGCGGCAAGGAGCTTTCGAAGCCTTATAATCCCTCCAGCCGAGCTTCGGCCCCGATCCCCACCTCCCCCCACCGTCGACGTACGGACCTGAACACTTGAAGGTGCCGTGTGTACCACAACCCCATCGTTTAACACTACTCCCCCTCCTCCCCCTCTAGTGCTGTTTAATATCTTACTATAGACACACGTACAAACACACATGAACAGAATTAACCTCATCTTATACCCCAATTAAGTTCCTCCATTTAAATTAACTTTTTTTGTTTTTTTGTTTTTCGTATTTTTTTATCACTTTCTTGTACTTTGTGTATGTATTTTAGGGAGGAGACCTCTCTCTACCACACACACTAGACTCTGGAGGGAAAAAAAACTATTATGGAATTGCCGTGTGTGTGGAAGGAAGAGATCGTTTAACGGGGAACTTGGAACTTTCGGATACGACGCGGCTCGGGCTCGCTCGGAGGAGTCGGCCAGTGGACTCGGATGTACGAGAATAATAAACGTATGGAAACACGCAGACGTTTTGAGGGATACTCGATAATTTATTTATTTTGGACGATGTACTACGGGTGATTTCGTTAAACCACCACGGGACCCTTTTGGGTTCATTATGGCATCGTAGGCTCGGAGTTTGGAGGCTGTGTGGATGAACTCTGCGGTGCGGTGGGTTGCTCGAAAACGCTCGTCGTACATTTCATTCTGGGAGGATTGGTCGGCTTGCGACTTGGGGTGAAAGTAGAAGCATGGCGAGTCTGACCAACACGTTTTGATGTACATGCACTGTACAGGGTTTGCTGGTGGGGGTGGCAGGTCGAACCAACCAAGGCGCATGGCTTCCTGAATAAATGCAAACAGGTTTTAGGAAAAGAAAACATGCCGCCAAGTTGAACTTCAAAATTTTAGCAACACTTACGGTTTGCGGCTTGCAGAATTTCTTTCGTGGAGGGTTGATACTTTTATTGACTGCACATTTAATCATTTTATAGTTTTTTACGACTGCTGTGTCATGAAAGGACCGGCACCTCTCTGTGTCATCCGGGCACTCTGGAAGCGGTTGCCTCCTTTCGGTTATCTTTGGCGTGTAGTTGTCCACTATATGGATGTGAAAATCGCATATACATTTGATTTGATTTTAGAAGTAAATTTAACGCTTGTGTGAGAGATTTTTACGAGATTTCTTCGTGTATGGATTTATCTGATAGTTTCTGAACAATTGCACATCCTCATTGATCCTTTTGTTGATTTCATTGAAGTACCAGGCATCTAACATCGTGTCCATGACTTTCTTCTCCCGTTTCGGTTTTTCTTTGTCATTCCTTACGATTTTGGAGCTGGCCATGATTGAATTATGTAGCTTAGCTTGACTTGGCTTTGTTAATTGAAGCGTAAAAATTACAAGTGAATGAAATAACCGAAATAATGGATTGCTTTGCACGAATAATGAAATTGTTATTATTTTTCAATATAAACGTGATTTGTTTTTATTCCAAACAAGCGAGACCTATGCCAACAGCGACAGAAAAAAAGAAGTAAAAAAGACAAGCGGATATTGTGTTTTGTTTTAACTAATAATCTCAATACAACTCAGTCTAGTATGAAAAAAACTAAATAAAAAAACCGTGTCACTCTGAAGAATTGTTTTGTTCTTTCTTCTCACTGGGCTCGTGCTCCTCTGCAGCCGAGTCTTCGTCCATTTTGTTCAGCGACGAGCTAAACTGTTGAGGTAGCTTGGGTTTACTCAGCACTACCGGTTTCACTTTCACCTGAGGTTTATTAAACGTTGGGTTGAATGTGAACAGGGTTGGGGGTTGTGGTGACGTCCAGTTGGAGTCGGGTGTGCGCTTCTTTAATGTGGCGTTCTTCTGCTTCGCAAATACCTCTGCGTTACTTCCACGAGGGGTAGTGGGCGAAGTTGATGTTGAGGAGGATGAGGAGTCAGAATCCGATGAGCTTGGAGATGTGTCGGTGAAGTTAGGGACGACTGGCTGTTGTTGTTGTTGTGTCGAGTTGGAGGTGGTTATCGGTTGGCTTGGAGTGGATGTAGGAGCCTTATCTGAACTCTGGGAAGACGGTAAATCCAACACGAGATCTGGGGCGGCGGCTGAGGTTGTTGTGGCTGAGGTGGGCTTTGAAACGCGAGATTCCCATGCTTGAATTAAGGGGTTCGACTTTACTGAAGGAGAGGGAGACGGAGTTGATGAAGTTGTGGAAGAGGTTTTAATGACATTCTGTTGGACGTCGTTTGTAGTGGAGGAGCTAGTTGGTTGGATGCTTGCGGATGTGGGCGGTGCACTTGAAGATGGGACAGTTGTTGAGCGGGTTAATTGCTGTGCATATTAATAGTAATTTTATTAACAGACAGTGTATTTCAGATACATAAATGATTTAGCAACACTCAATTGGTCCTACCTTTTTATTGGGCAGTGAGCCAATTTCTTCATTTCCATTTTCTGTTGCTGTCCGAGCTTCATCTGCGGCAGATACGCTGTAAGACCGCGAATGAACGTGAGTGTTTGTAGATTCTTGATGTTGAGGAGTTGGAGTGATCGGGTTGTTAATAAGAGAATCACTTTGCGTTCGGGCACGTGATGTAGGCGTAGAGGTTTGAGTGTTTGAAATCGGTGGGGTTGTTAGTGGAGGTGGGATCGAGTTTGTTGAACATGGCGTAGATGATCTTTGCACTGGCGTGTGCGTACTTGGACCGGTATCGTCGTCCCTGAAACAGAATAATATTTCGATATTTTAGATTACAGGCATTTAAAAGGCAATTCATACGATATTCAAGCCTTAATTACCTGATCCTCAAGACTATGTACTTGTCTGGAATGAGACCTTCGTCACCTTTCCTGTTCGCTCCTTTCCACCAGTCTGAACTCACTTGTGCGTATAAAACAAGCGTCTCTCCTTTCTTTAACGACAGCTCCCTTGGAGACCGCGCATTAAAGTCAAACTGGGCTATCGCCTCCAGAAAATCTGACTCTAAAAACCCCAAATATCTTTGAAATAAAATTTTCACGGTAACATAGGGACTCTCAAATCTAAGGTCAAAATAAAAAATAAAACACACGTACGAAGTGACTCGAAAGCATCGTCATTCTCATACTCTTCGTCATCATCGTTGATAATCACAGTTTCACGGATAACAGGACTAACCGGTGGGTTTGGTAAAGGGCTCGTGCAAATTGGGTCACTTACTTAATTTTTATAACAAAACATAACCGAAATAACAAAAATTGCTTAAAAAATAAAAACTCAACAAACCGGAAACGGACAAAAGGACACAAGCAGCCATGCAGGAACTAGAAAATGATGACATTTGTCACTCACCCTCCTCTGAGCACCCTCTGGCATGTTCCAGTGTTGAACTACAATTACTATCTTCTCTGGAGTGTAATGTTGTCGAAGGCTTTCGTTGTGTTGCTGGAGAATCACGGGATAACATGAGCTCATGGTCATCCGCCCCCATGTACTTTTCATAGCGCACTCCATCGCTATGCTCGATGAATATTTCGTCATGGTGAAGGATCACGTTTTTAATTAACTCGTTCACGAGATTCTGGTACTGCACCTGGTCCTTGTCTTCTGGAACAGGCACTAATGTTGGGCCAAAGCAGATCGCCAAGTTGTAAGGGTCCATCATGTTCTCATCGCTGTACTCTGATAAGCTATAAAATAATAATTTTTTTTTTGGATTAATTGGAGTAATTCGTGAAAACGGTCTTAGTTCCCATGTTTAAAAATGTCAATTACTGGTTCAAGAACGCGAATAAATATCTGAGTACGACAAACACAGGTTTCGGCAAGGACCTCACAAGATCCCTCATTCTGGTTATAAAATTTGTTGGATTCTCCAGCTGAGCCAGTTCCATGAACTGCTCGAAGTAGCAAATCGGAAACAGTGGCTCCCTTAACTCCCGCAAGTAAAGTTTAAATACGCCAGCAACACTATTTATGTCACTAGCATCGTTAACGTCCGCTAATGGATCTTCTCCTTTCTCAAAAGCCTCTTTAAAATTATTAATCTCAACTTGACTTCCAGAAACACGAAATATTCCTTGGTGCTGAAGGCCGTACAGATTTATAACTCGTATGCAAGACTTCATTATGCACGGAATCTCTTGATTAGTTTTTTCCAAGTATTCTTCAATACTTCCTCCGAATAATCTTGTATTAGTGAATTTCTGAATTTGGCCTATTCGTTTTACGACGGTTATATGCTCGGGTGGATGCTGCTAATTGAGCCGCATTTGAAGATAACGGTATTGATAAGCCAGGGTCTGACGTTTTCAGTGTGCGCCGGATGTGGTCGTATTTAGCTTGGAGCCGGGAGATTCGATTCATTGTTAACATATAATCTCGGAATTTCTAAAATAAGTACAAAATTATTCTATTAAGTAATTAGCGAGTACTGACGCAGTTATAAAATTACATAAAATTTACACCCACATTTAAGTGAAACTCGTCCGTTTCCTGTTTATCAGATCTCATTTTGTCTCGACCGCTTTCATTCCTATTTCCTCTTTCGATAAAGAAGGAGCATGTGTCGTAATCCTTGGCGGTAATCATTTCCAGTAAACTATTCTCTGCGGTTTCGAGCGTTTTCCAGAGCTCATCGCTCTCCATGCGTAACGTGTCTAGACGCTTGTGCAACTGGTACACACGTTGCTCCAGTTCCTGGCGAATGAACCCGGAAGTTTCTATCTCAGATGGGTCTGGTGTAAAGTCCTAAACACAAACGTCACAAAAGGAGACAATTTTGCGGTTAAGCCTACCTCGTTTATCTTTCGTAACTTCCTTATTTATCTTTTCGCCCTCACCTCCTCCGCAATAGACGCTGTATTTTTATTATTCGGATACGTGGGAAAGACAAACTCAAATTTTTTCGGCAACGCAAAAACAGAATTGTGAGATTCCAGGAACTTTTGCTTATCTAACCGTGCGTCCAAACTGCTCACGCATTTACTCATATTTTCCATATTCGTTGTGAGACTCTTGCGGATCTGGTCCTGACTACTGACGTACATGTTAAAACACCGGGTTACACACTCATAAAATCCCAAATCCATGCACTGTGCCAAAACAAAACAAAAAATGGAAAATCAGTCATGATTACTGATTACTGGGAGAATTTTAATTTTTAAATACACGACAGGGTTAAACTACAAGAACTCACGTCTATAAGATCAGACAGATCTTCCATGAAATACTTCTGGACAGCAGCATTTGCAGCGTCCATACATAGAATGTATTCGTTTTTGGCTTTTTGCGATTTGAATCTGGCGTCGGTAAACTTGTGCGTTCGCTTCTGAACTTCCTTCTCGACTAATTTGAGTTTCTTTGACTTTTCCAACTTTTCTTTTGGTATCTGAGTTTCCAGTTTTGCGCGTTGCGCTTCGACTAGCTTCAGTTTCGCCTCAGCCACTCGTGTCTCCGTCTGGTACGTGTGGTACGTCTTCATTGAGGTGTGGAGCTCGTGTAACACCTTGAGCAGTTCTTCATGCGCCTCCAGCCCAATTTCCCGGCACTGTTTGTAAATTCGCTGAATGTCTTCAGACACATAACTCAGCCTTTGGGTTATCTCTGTCGAGTAGATCTCTGAGAGTGTCGCGTGGTTCTGAGACTGGATTTTTGTGTCGTTTATTAACTGTTGCCAACACACTGACAGAGACGACTGCGAGTTGAATACTGTCCAGGGCTGGAGTGTTGACGAAGCGGAAGAACTTGATAAAGGTGTGGATGACGACGATGGCGCGCTTGTACTATCTCGTCTACAGTTTGCGCAGAAAAAAAAATTAAATTGAGTATATTTTGGTAAAAACAGGACTGTGCAAAGTTATCATTTTGCTTATTATTCAGCTTACTTGGCTTTGAGCTCTTTGTGCCTTGTATTCAAGTTCCTCGCCAATTTCTCCAGCGCTCTGGACGTCTCCATCTCGACCTCTGCCTCGTTTCTTAAAAAACTCTTGGATCTCATTGGTCAACTGAACCTGTGTCTCTAACCTGGTATCTAACGACTTGAGCTGGTCCACCAATTGGATCCTCAGATCTGTAACCAAAAAGAAAATAACAAACCATAACTAACATTTTCCTTAATTACAAACACTAAATTATTATTTTTTTTCCACTTCAATTAAAAACTGTTTACAAACCAGGGAACACGTGCTTCATATCGTTTCTCGAGAAGCCTATCGAGTTATAATAAGCACCGAGCTGATTAGTATACCACGACGAAAACGGGTTCATCAACGAGGGACTCAACGACACTGGATTTTGGGGGGTCGTTGGTAACAAAGGAGGGGGAGGAACCGGGGTTAACTGTGCGTTATTACTGCTAATGCAGTGAAACATGCTTGCCTTCTTTCTTTTCTTCTATTTTTTTCTATTTCTTACATTCGGCAAGCACTGTTTCACACTCCTCCAAGATATATAAAAAAATCCTTTGGGTGTGTTACTACACTACATTCAAACCACACACTACTTACAAAACAAAAACATAACAAAAAAAAACGCATACGCTTTCAGCGTAGCCAGGATAGAAGCATTGTACATATAAAAAAAACTTCTTACTCATAAAAAACGGCTGCTTCTTGACAGATCCCATTCGCTTCAGCTTCCCTGGAGTCAACGTTGTTGGAGAACATGGCGAGTACGGGGGTGGAGGTGCTACTCCTCCTACTGGAGTACTTGGCAACACAATCGACAACGAAGGAGGCACTCCACCACTGGCACTACTTTGACTTGACATCTTTCCCTCTGTCCCTCTAGTTCATGACTTGTCTCTCTCCAGAAAACCAATTAAATTCTCGTATTAAATTAATAGCTTCAGCCTAGATTAAACTCTTTTTCCTTGTCTACTTCCTGCGGTTTTCCGTTGCAAAATGACTCCGTAACAAAAACCAAAAATGAGAAAAAAAATGACTCATGTGTCGTGTCTGAGTTTTTTTGTTGTTGTTGATGCGTCTTCCCTTTTTTTTGGAGAGAAATGAAAAAGGGTCGAGAGTTGAGTGTAGGGAAAAACAAGATGTCTATTTTTTTCTGAGGGATGATGATGCGTTCTGAGAAGCTGCTGCACTGGTGGTGGTGGTGGAGGAGGAGGGTGTTCCAAAACTGATAAAACAGGAATAAACTCTCAAGCTTTTTTTTCAGCCTGGGACACGCCACATGTGTCTGTGTGGATGTGATAATTAAAAATGAAATATTATTGTCATGTATTTATTCATACTCATGAACGTGCTAAAAATGGAGATTTTTTTGCGTTTTATATTTTTACATAATGAAGCATTCGGTAGTTTAGCGTTGTTTTTATGAGAGAGCAAGTTTTGTTTCCTTTCTTGGATGTTGTTTCTTGCAGCAGTAATGATTATTCTGAAGCAGATGCATTGAAAAGAGAAAAATGAAGAGCAGCTGCATGAAAAAGATGATTGAGAAGGGGACGACGAGAGAAAGAAAAAAAAAATTCTCATAAACAAAAATACTGTCAAACATTTTATCTCGGGGGCTCGTACATTCGTACATACATTGACCTTTGTATGTTAAATAAACATGGATAGGATAGGCAAAAGGGAAGGATTAAAAAGGACAACCTTTTATGTTTGAGAGTAGATGTATGTGTTTCATTTTTTTGTTTTTGTGTAGCGACAAAATAAACAACGACAAGATGCAAGAAATAAAGGTTTGTTTTTTTCTCAAGTTGCCCCGGGGTTGGAATCATATGATTTTGTGATGAGATTGGATGCTGTGCGGGTGGTGTGGGAGTTTGATTTGACAAGAAAAGTTAAAAGTTTTTAAATGTGGGTTTAGTCAGTGAAATAAGAAGGGGATTTAAAAAATGAATCATCATCATCATAATAATCATCATCCAGTGACGATGCATCCCCCACCGCCGCAGTCGTCTGGATCGTCAACTCCATCATCGATGGTTGTCGTCACGGAGGACTTTCAGAAGCAGATTCAACAGGACTGGGCGAATCGGGAGTACATCGAAGTGATTACCGGAAGTATTAAACGTATATGCGATTTTCTCAACAGTTTTGGTATGAACACACGGGTTTTAAGAAGTTGTGAGTGGTGATTTGTTAATTTATTTGACGTGAGCATTTTTGTCGTTTGCTTTTACAGATTTGTCTTGTCGGTCACGGTTGGCAATGCTGAACGAGAGATTAAGCTCTCTGGAACGGAAGATTGAGTATCTTGAAGCTTGGGTAAGTATCTCATTGTTGCGTTTTTGGTTGTTTTCTCAGTCAAAATTTAATCTTTCTCTCTTTTTTAATTTCAGATCAGTAAAGGAGAAACATTACCATGAATTACCTCTTACAATTACAACGTTAAGCAAATAAGTTTTTTTTTATACTGAAAGATAATGTTTTATGATTTTTAATTGTATGGCCCATTTGTAAATAAATTCTTTGCGTTATAATTAAGCTGTAAAGGGCTCAAAGTTAAAATTGTGAGATAGGTTTCAGGCCTCTTGTGGGTCGCTAGGATTCCAAAGCGAATTTAGTTGAGTTCTATTCTAACTTCGTCATGGCAATATATGATCACGATCAGGGATGTGTCTATGGGCATCATCAGCGCGTTGCCAATTGCTCACACTTGTAACAACTTGTAAGATGATGCCAGCTTGAAGAAAACGTGGAAATAACTTATTTAAACTCAGAAGGGGTGAGACTTTGCTCAGGTTCTCGTCAACCTCAGTGCTAATCATACTAGTCATATTAAAGACCTTCGTCCTTACTCTTATTACAAAAAGAAATACTTCGTAAGCAAGTTAAAGTTCATTGATGAGAACTTTCTATAGCGGAATACTACCTGGTGGCATATATCTGTCTTGAGAAATTGATGAGAACGTGCTGTCTCCCGAACAACCGTTGCAATAAGTCCTCCAAGAACATCGAACGGCCTCAAAATAGAATGAAGTTTTGCAATATTGAGAGTGGCAAGTTTAACTAAAAACACACCAATATTCCAAGGATAAATGCCCACCGACAGGTGGGATGGAAATGGAAAATACCTCTGGCAAAAAATTTTCATCAGAATCCTCATCCTCATTTCATTACTACAGATAGGGATTACTTTTTTTCTTGCATATTATACACAACCCGACTCAGGCTCTAATGGAAATGAGATATACCCGATTCCATCAGGGTCCTTACAGCGATAGTTTTTCAAGCTTACCTTAGTTAGAGTAAAGTTTTAAAAAATGATGGTAGGTTTAAAAAAATAATGGTGTTGACGGTAGTGTAATAATACTTACCTAAAGACTAAACACCGTGGGTCAGGAATTCTCCACAAGAGATTCTAAATCAGAGAATAGGTTCTTCCACCTAGACAATGGCCATGCACCCTACCACCATTATTTCTCCATGATTCCTTTAGCCCTTAACAGCTTAACCTGGAAAAAGGTTAATTGGTACAAAAGACACAATACAAACAACAATTGCTTAGTCGTGAGTATCCATTTATTTTTTTTCTGCAGCATCAGTTTTTAAGTCCTCAGTCCTCACTAACCTTGATTGGTCGTCGTATCTAGCTATGCCTAGCTGGTGTTCATATGCAGATGCCAGGTGCAATGCAGAGCGTTACGTGCAAGCATGACCGCTGAAAACGCATGTTAATCTCCACGTAACGCTTCAGTAACGTAACGTCCCATGCACGTCCTATCGCCTACCTGATTACGTTTCCAAGTAACGTTTTACCTCTGTCTACTGCATAGCTTCTGATTGCGTTAACTGGTTCACTAACTGTATACTACTTTACTTACTGCAAAAAGCTTTTAAATGATCATCGTCATCATTGAATTGATTATACCTCCATCTATGCACGTAAATCCTTATCACATTCACATCCCAGGACAAAGCTCTTTCTTTTTCTCAATAAAAATGTTTACATCCATCCACCTGCAAAAAGCCAATATCCATACATCCCCAAAATCCCCTAAATCCATCCCAAAAACTGGAAATCCCCATGAAATCCAAACAAACTCCTTATCTTCTACAACCTCCTCAAGATAAGCATCAAAACCATCCATGCTTCAACGGCTCATTGGAATTCCCGTCTGGTACCCTTCACATCATTGACCTAAATTAAGCACTTTGCCTTCATTACGTAATCAACAGAATTGATGACGTGTGTTCTCCTCTCGAGAAAAACGTTCGCTCTTCAACTTTTTTTTCATTTTTCGCATTAAAAAAAACCCCACACTGTTCGCTGCTGCTCTCGCTCATAGTCACAAGTGCAGCCAAAATTCTCAGAATTTTCGCTGAGTAAACTCGAACCAGGATGTTCATCTGCAGCATACTATCAAAAAACGAAAATTCTTGGTAAAAAAAACCCATCCCTGTTTTTCTACAGATAACATATCTCAAGTACTATTCCCTCTCGACCAATCAGCGTCTTGGAAAATTCCGTCATTCCAAGTTTCCCCTATCCTGCCCATGTTAATCCTGTCTATGCACTGGGTATGCAAACTCGAATCGAGTTAAAAGCATCTGCCCGTTGGTCGCATGACTCATTCGTTGTTTATCCGTCGTTTTGTGTGCACACGTTCAACCCTTTCACACAACACAAAGTGCTCTTGTTTATCTTTCGAGAAAGTGCTTTTAATGAAAAAATAATAATAAAATAGTTGTTGTTGTATTTGTTTGTTGTTAACCAAAGTGCATTTAAGTTTTAAATAAAAAAAACAATGAGTTATATTCCAAACTACGCTGGAGGGAGTAATCTCCCCCAGCAACAGCAAGTCTCACAAAATTACATCCCCACAACAACCACAACTGTGTCTTCACCAGCCCAGCCCCAAAATGTGTCCAATTTGAAGAGGAAAATGACGCTGGACCTGTCCAACGCCAAAAGGCCTCGCGTTTTCTCACTGAATACGCCTGGAATTGTAGACGTTTTGTCCTCCCCAGACGTTCAAAAGCTGAACATCCCCACTCCAGAGCTAGACCGTTTGATCATGTCAACAACAAATCCAAATGTGCTCCAAACACCAACCTCAGTCTTTTTCCCAAAGAATGTCACAGAAGAACAGGAAATGTATGCGAAAGGATTTGAGCAGGCGTTGAAGCAAATGCATGACCAGGACTCTATGGCCAGCTCAGGAAATACACAGGAAACTGATAATTCAAACTCGTCAAGTTGTCGGGACGTCACTGGAAAAAATTATACTGATTTTAGCAATGTCGTCGTGAAGCAAGAGATGGGAGACAGTTACAGTGACGATGACGAGTCTACATCGGACGATGCTAGTGTGCAAGATAGTAATATTCATCCAGTGGATATGGCGTCACAGGTAGGTTTATCTTTAAGCGATAAGCACGCACTGTTCTTTCTGTACTATGGTTTTGTTTATTCTAACTTTTTTGTTTATAATTACTTATTTTACAGGAAAAGATAAAGCTTGAACGGAAACGGCAACGAAACCGTTTGGCCGCGAGTAAATGTCGAAAGAAGAAGCTCGAAAGGATCGCCAAGTTGGAGGATAAAGTCAAGCAGTTAAAAAATGAAAACAACGAGCTGGGTAATGTGTTGGTCAAGTTGCGAGAGAGTGTTCAGTCACTCAAGTCACAAGTTTACGATCACGTCCAAGCCGGATGTCCCATTGTCGTCTCAGGCTTAAACTTTTCGTGAACATATTTGTGTTTCCAAACTTATTTCCGTTCTTGGTCCTAAAAAATACCATTGAAAAAGTGTTTTGAAAATAATCTTGTTACATAGAAATACTGGAAATATATTTAAATATATTATTGTATGATGAATAATTTATACGAAAAGAATAATAAAAAAGTTAAATAGCTTTACATAATGTTTCATGTATGAAAGAAACACATTCCAAAACACTGTTGCCGTGTTCACATACAAAACTCGGTACGCTGCAGGGACGAAAAGGAAGTTAATAGCTTGACAGCCTGGCCATACCATCCAGTCGACTGCGTAAATAAATGGAAATTTACGTGTGAACTCTTCTGTACATTCATGAAAAGATTTTCCTGTAAAACAAACAAAAATCACTCATGATTATGATATACTATCACTGTAACCACATTAATCAGCTGATTCCTTATTTACATTTGAAGTACCTTCAAGGAATCCCATTCCATAGAAAAATTGCATATTGAAAAAAGGACAGGCGATGAGCTGATCGGCCAGAATTTTCCTTCCAATGGCGGCCGACGTGTTTCCAGGAAAAACTTTGTCGAGATAAGTATAAAAGATTACATGTGGAGGACCTTGTGAAGCACCAACTGTTGTTATCCTGGCTAGTTTTAAAATAGAAGACACGCTAAGTCAAAGGGTCGGCATCTTAAAGACAAGTAAAGAAGATTTGAGACTTTTTTGTTTACCAATCCGCCAAAAGTCAAAATGGTTAGTCTCCCCCCGCTTAATTTCAATTTGTTGTTCGATAGAGTCTCCAATTTAGGAATAGTCCAGCTCCTGTGACCGTGTTCAGAACCATGGAGTGCCTCACAAACGCCTTGGCGACTTTCGCCCCCATCCTCCTTCACACTTTGTTTACTTATCATGACTCTCCTTCGTGAGACCGTCCTCAGAACATGAGCAGATGATAAAAAAATCTAAATTCAAACCAGTTTCATACAAATACTAACTGTCTCACACTGCCCCGAATATAGAAAACCACCGACTGGTGCGGCAAACTTTGGTTTTGAATTTTAATGCTTGTGTTGTTTTCTGTGTGTATTGCGTGAGAGTGTGTTAATTTATTACAATAAATTGTAATAAGAAATATAATAGTTGTTAAGTATTTTATAGTTTACTATCATGTCGGATTCAAATCAAGAGCCAGTTTGTAGCAGTGACGAGTTGACGGAGAAAGACAGGGAGGTAGACAACTCCGGAGGGAATGAGGCGGAAGCTAGTAAGATAGCCGTTAATACGTAGTTTTTCCGTGTTTTGAGTTTGACAAAGGAAATTTGCACTGAATTGTTTTGATTTTGATATGTTTACACAGAACCAGTCTCCTCACCAGTCAGCAGTTCCAATGACCGTGGTCCTGAACCTGATTTAGTTAGCTCGTCGAATTCAGGGGTGGAAATCCGTGGGGGAGTGCGCTCACCGAAGCCTCACCTTGACGATGAAGAGGATGACGATAGCAACGACGGAGGAAGTAACGGGGGAGAATTCAACCGTGAGTGGCCCACTACCTCTCACAACCATTCTATTGTGTGCATTTGTTTTATCAGACGAATAATGTACTAATTATATATGTTTATTCATCATTACTTAGCCCCTCCAATTTGTTCGCCGTTTGGATCTGTGAGCAGTAACTCCAAGTCGAATGTATTTAACGTTTTAAAAGCCCCTGTCCTGCGACCCTCAA
>VICI01000969.1:0-27383 GCA_019593645.1 Akabosia matsudoensis | reverse complement strand
TTACCGATGATTCGCAACTGCCTCCATGGTCGAGTTCTGACTCTGGGCGATTGGGCAGCAATAAAGAAACGATTTACGAATTCTCAGAAATGGCCCAAAGTTCAAGACCAGCATTGCCGACAAATGATCAAGGATTATATATTCGCCCCACCTCCGTCAATTCTTTGTATCCAACATTAGTTTTGGAGACAAACAGCGAAAATGGGTTAGTCGAGCTTGTCACTAAACTTGGCGTTCCTTCAGGAGGAGCTGTGCAACATCCCCAACAAGTTGTTCCAGTGGCGCCGACTTCCACATCGCCCACCTGGTTCCACGGGGGAAGTAGTGAAGTTGTTTCACCACCACCTGCAAAACATCAAACGCCGCATCCGGATTCTAATTTGAGGAAACAAGTTCAGCATTTTAATAATATGAAACACTCTACAAGGCCCAGTACGACAAGTGAGGCCGGCTTCCCTACACAAAGTATTCATTCTCTCCCAACGCCACCTTTACGACCAGGTAATGACATTTACTTGACTTTATCAAGATAGCATTTATAGTCGTGTCAGATTAGGTATTAGACAAGTAACAAGTAATAAATGTTAAACCCGACCTTTATGCTATTAGCATCAGTGCCCCGACAGTTCTCATGCTTTATATAATAGCTTCCGGGGATGGCTATGGGGGTGTTGAACAAATACTATAAATCATGTTGACACACCAAGAAACTGATATTTTCATTAAACCGTGAAAAATTTCACAACATATCGTTTATTTCACTATCCTTAAAGGATTTCCGGTTCTTGTTCGAGCTCTAGCGAATTAACATAGCGATGATGGTAAAATATGTTAGAATTAGAATAGAAAGCTGTAGATGTAATAAAGCCGGCATTTTATTACAATGATGAATTATTCATTCTAGAAAATAGCCATGTAAATCGCTGCCGGATAAAGAAAAGATCTGTACATCCTGAAATGACAAAAATAAATAAGGGATGCAAACCTGCTGAAATTTGAAGAATACTTATCTTTTATCTACGAATTCTAGAGCCAGAAAATTTAGAAACTTGATTTTCCGTTACGAAAATGCGTCGGCTCTTCTGGCCAATTCACTCAGATTTCAGCGATTCAAGCGAATGTGAGGACTTAGCAGTGGTATGCACACAAGCTATCTTTTCTTGTTACCGCTTCTCCGAGAGCACTGTCCTGATTACGACTGTGACAACGGGCAACTTCTGTTCTCCCTACGTCCGTATATGCGGTGAAACATCATCAAAAGCGGGTCGTAGTTGTGATTCTCGTCTCTATTTTATAACTGTTAGCTTTAAATTAGATTGTTCTTCTGAATAGAAGCTCGTTGTCTTGCATGATACCATGCATATTTACGAGTTAAAACTTTAAGATTTTCATATGTGATAGCATATTTCACATTATTTGAGTGAAAATATAAAAAAAATGTTAAAAGTAAATTTATGTCATTCATTGTCTGCTGATTGAAATCATTAAAGAATTCTATCCTCACTGCACCGGAAACGTAGCATGAATAGTTGTCCCAAGTTCAAAGAGTAATGAGCAATAATGCAAATCTGTGAGGTACAACAGAAAGTGGGAACGTTACGCGTAAGCAATGGGCTAGCTGGAAACGGGATATAATCATTTTTAATGACTCAACTACATACTATATTTCTATCTGGTCAAGAAATCGGTGGTTCTTAATTGAAAGGAAAATGCTATAGCCATCCGTGCAAAGGGAACGTAACATAGTAGAAAATATGCACACAATTTTAGGGGTTTCTTTACGTAAGTAGGTGAAAGAGAAGTGGCGTAATTAATCATTCATACTCCAAAGTTACGACAGGTTGCCTCGATTCAAGACGTGATGTTTGTTAAAAATGGCGAAATGCGTACCAGCAATAATTATTTTTTACGCTTTGCAGGAATCGTGATCAATGATGGTCCTCCTAATGCAAATGATGGAAAAGGATATGGCAGTGTTGAAGTTGTAACTGTTGATGAAACAGGAGGTAGTGGAAAAGTCGGTGAAATATTCGACATTACCGTTACCGCAAAACAAAACTTTGGTGGGAAAGTAACGGGCAGACCATTCCATGTTTCAGGTAATGCACATTATAGTGGCTCAATTCTCCTCATGTAACGTTTTATCTTTGATTTCTCACGATTTGTTTGTTTCGTGTAACAAAAAACAGATCCGAACAAAGACGACATTGTGATAACGCAACCAACCGGAACGGAACAATTTGTTTCAATTGATGGCAAACGGACCTACTTCAATTTGCATCCTAACACACCCACTGCAATCGGATCAGGAGGTGTGACAAAGGCAGTCGGGCATGTTCTTCCAGTAGAAAATACCGATGTCGTTAGCGTTGACGTAGCGAAGCCCCCAGGAGGTATCAGAAGTACCCCAGCTAGTACAAGCTCATATAAACCTCAGGCAAACCAAAATATCGGTGTGGGCACGGTTGGTAATCCGGTGCCGTTGCTTCCTCAACCCCCGGGCAAAACCCTGTTTGGTATTAATCCTGGCAGTAACAGTGCGCCAAATCGAGCAGTTTCTACTTCTCTTTCGATATCAGGGTCGGGAGGCATGAGTATAGCAGGTTCACCAGGGTCGAATGGAGGCAAACAATTACCTAATCTCATTAGACGACCCCATACACGACGACCTTCAGTACCTCCTGTACGGATAGACACATGCATTGTTGGAGATGACACCACCTGCAACGTGGAACAAGGCGAGGTGTGTAGAACAGAATCTGGAGTTTCCTCTTGTGTCTGCAGGTCTGGATATGCTAGAAGGAGACATAGGGAGCCTTGCAAAGGTAACAACTCTTTTTGAATAAGTGATTTTTTTACTTTTCATTTGACTTAAACAATCGTCTGTACATAAAAATTTTCAGCTATTGTATCGCTGGTACTTTCCATTAAATTGGACAAGCTTGGAGATAAAAAGCTCACGTACAATCCTGACTATTTCAACCCCAACTCAGAGCTTTACCAAACGTTGGAATGGGAAACAATCCATGCTGTAAGTATTCTGTAAAAATTCTCTCAAAGATTTTATAATTAGGTACACCCCTCGAGGTTTTGCCTTCGACAAATTTACAGTACATTTTTTTTTCTGTAATTGTGGATTTTGTGAAACTGTAAGTTGTCGGAACTAAGTTTAAAAGCGCTCCTACTGTAAATGCATTATTGTCAATTATTGTGGTAATGTATGGTAGCTATTATGCGTTTTTTTTTCTTTTGAAAACATTCAATTTATATTTTGTTTGAATTCGTTTTTTTGTGTAGATGGATTCAGCGATGGGTGAAACCACGCTAAGCACAGGATATGTTGGATCTAAATTAGAAGCCATAGGTTTTGATGGACGTCACGCTGTTGTGAATACGACAGTTCTCATTCAAGAGAATGTAAAACAATCACCGTCTCAAGTGAAACGCGACTTGCAAAAACAAATGATTCAAGTACTTACTAGGAACCGAAATAACTTTGGGAAATCTCAGTTATGGGTTGAAGGACCTATCTCGGCAGTATCTGCTATTTCTGGTAAGTAGTGTCATTATTAGGGAAAATACCGTGGGAAACTTGTGCCAGTTTAATATAGATTTCTCACTCACATTTTTTATCCTTCTTCCGTAAATTCTTTCACGATGCTCACGTTTTTTTATACATTTTTCAGATTTTGATGAATGTGAGAACCCTGAAACCAATGACTGTGATTTGAAGGCCAAGTGTGTCAACACGCTGGGGTCGTTTGAATGTAAGTGTGAGCCCGGGTATGGCGATCCTTTCGAAAAAGACAAGAGGAGAAGCGGCAGGAAATGCGAGACATGCAACGGAAAGACATTTTGTAATGGAAGGGGAGATTGTCTTATAGAAAATGGCCAGAAAGTTTGCCGGTAAGATTTTTGGGACTCTTATGCTTATTCGCAAAGAAAACAGTTTTTAGCATGATTTTTACTTGATTTGTAGATGTGCTGGTAATTACTACGGTTCGCAATGTGACATCGACGGCGAGGTCCTTGCTGTTGCGATTGGTGCGTCAGTTTCCGCTGTTGTCATTATTAGTCTGACATTAGCATGTCTCTGCATGTGGAGGTACTACTGAACTCATATTTTGTGCAGCCATGCACGCATCTAATTCAACAATAAGTTGCTTTAATTGTCTTTTATTGAAAACAATTTACCAGTCGAAAATGGAAAAGGGAGGAACAAAAGGCTGCGCTTATGTCAAGGACGGTATTTGGGGGGATGGCCACTCAAGCTTTGAGTTATCTTGGAAAAAATAGCACAAATCCTTACCAACAGCACCTTTCCATGGATGATCGATTGAGGTGGGCACAATGCAATGAAGCCAGTATGGGTGGAAATATATACGTGGTAAGTATCCCGTTTCTGTATAAAAATATATTATATCCGTTTTGCGCAGACTTCCGAATTAGAACTTAAAATATTGTTTTGTTTCAGCAAAATGAGCCCATGAGCATGCACACAAGTCCGCAACTAATTGGAACCTCGATGATGGAAACACCTCCACTTATGTCAGCCCGAAGATCTGCAGATACTGTAGACACAACAGTGGATGACCTGTTTGAAGAACGCCAAACTAAGAGGCCAAGAAGTAGAGCTTCTCAGGTACATATGGTATAACATTAAATTGACTGTGAAAATTACAACTTATCCAATGAAATGTTTACAAAACAGTTAACTAATTTTGCAACTATCTTTTTTGCAGATGCAAGGAAGTCTGTACTACGACTTGGAACCAGAGCCGAAATCAGACATATACGCATCTCGTTCCATGATGCAATACCCAGCACAATTTTGTGTTCCAATGGGTCCTATGAGCCATTACGCACCTCCAAGCAGAGGGTACTTCCCTTAAAGACAAACCTATTCATAAGTGTAGAATTTAATCAACTATTTATTGAATTGTACATACCAAATAGGACACGCCCGTGTTCTAAAGATAGACTGTTTTTATGTACATTAACGTTTGATTTTAATATGTATTGTGTACGTTTCAAAAATAATGTTTTTGAATCTATTTACCAGTTGTTTTTCAGAATGCAATGAACCTGTATATAGTAAATGTTAAGACAAGCTTCGCACAGCTCCAAAAGATTGTGTGAGACTCCTACTAGTTGTAGATCTTTTAAAAGTCAATCCGTGTGGAAAGCTCGGAAGCAACCTATAAATACCGCCGTCCTGATGTAGGTTACCGTAACAAGAAGAGGTCTAATGCTGTGAATTTTTACCTAGATTTAAGAAAACTGCAAGGCAAAAGGTAACATGAGGATTTTCTACATGAAAGTTCGTAAATATCTATATCTTTGCATGCAAAGTTTTGTAAATAACGTTGTAAAAAGTTTTTGATGGAAGGCTTTTATTTCACATGTAGCGGTAATCTGTGTTCTTCCTACAATTTTAGTTCATATTCAAAGTTGAAATGCCAAATACAAGCAATACTATAGGCTTAATTTAGTTATTGTTATGTAACCTGTAAGATATACGTAAGAATATTATGGCAGAGAATTTTCGAGAATTCAGCAGCGCTAAAACAAAACCGATATGATGCAATATCCATGTTACATTTAAGTACGTACTGTTTATCCTGATAAGAACTGACTCCTGGTGTCTTACCGTCTTTTAATTTAAAATCTTTCGATTTCATACAATCGTATTTCTGTAAATCGTGCATGCAGTTATAATACATAAAAAATAAAGCGTTTTTCAAAATATGTCCTGTTTGTTTTTTCGTGCCGATATTGATAAACCATTATTGAAAATCATACTCTACATTTTCATACCGGAAATTCTGCTATTATAACCCCTGCTATAATAAAAAGACCGCCGTAGGCCGGCTGTAATGGCCGAAGTCGCGACCAAACCTTTGACTGTAATAATAGGAGTGCTTACCGTAGTTGTTTCAATTTTTGGAAATAAGCTATAGCATAATTTAATGCACACTGAAGCAGACAACGAAGCCTCCAAAGTTATAGGGCAAATTGTATTTTTACTCCATTACAAGCTCATTCAATAAAAGCTTAGCACATAAGCCATTTGAAATTAGGCAATTCTGAGTGAAAAGTTCAAAATAACACACGCGTGCAAAGTGTGGCCGTTTTTCTTTAATTAGCACAATATGTAGTATGTTGCTGACGTTAATCAACGCTCAGTTTGCCATTCATTTGTGTCGAAGGTGAAAAGTTTTCCATGAGTCCTTAACAAATTTGATGTTTGTTTCACCTTTGTCTAGAATACTTTGGGAGGGGTTCTCGACTGAAATACGCGAAGATGAACGAATGAGCTGTAAGGCAAATCCTGGAGGCTCTGCTTTTACTGGAAGCTCTAGTCTTTGAAAACTAATTATTTCATCTTTCCTAAAGAATAACCTAGGTTAGTGATTCTGAGGAGCAGGACCTATTTAGCGTAATGGCGCAAATCATCACAATATCATGCGATAAAGTAATTCTTAAAACGTTTTTACAAACTACACCCATTTGAGTTAGACTATCATGGTCGAACCATGCTCACAACATGAATTTTTTCAATCTTGTCGAGTTGTTATCTTAATTGTCAATTCCTTATGCCGTAGTACTCTTACTTTCGCAAAGGGGTAATATATTAGGTCATTAACATGCACTATAATCGTTTTTCACTCTTGTTTTGATGAAAATGAACAAATTCTGTTATCATTCATTTCGACATTTCAGATGCTCATTGGGACATTAATTCAAAATATTATATTTATATGAACGTTTTCTTTCATTTTCCTGTCCTCCAAAATCTGGTCGTAAAATAAATCTATCGCAATCACAACAACATGACTTTGTATTTGTTCCATGGATCATCTCATACACAAAACTGAGTAGTCTAAATACATTATTAAGCGCGCCTAAGCTGACAAAAACGATATTTTTTGCCCACTTTCATCTCAAATTAACAAAATCTGAGTCATCTGCATAAGGGCAAGATAGGATGTCCCTCATAAAGGTTCTTGTACGAAAGTACTCTAGTCCCTTTCTTCATATTTTATCAGACAATGCTAAATGATGAATGCAATTTCAAAATCGGCTTAAGTACGCCTCAAAGTCCAAAATGTACTGTTAGAATATTTATTTATTCCAGTTTATTCTAGTCGAAAGAGCATTTAACAATGGAAGATGATTCATCTGTCTTAGGTGCGATTTTTGGTGACAACAAACTAGTTACATTGTTGGTAGATTTGCCTCTTGTACTTACGATTATTTATCTTGAACAATATTTAATCTTGAGCTCTTCTGCAAATATCTCCACTAATTTCGATCAGATCAGAAAAAAATATCAAAGATGGGAAAATGGCAATGATAAGAATGACATTGGAATCTCTTTGGATTAGCTTTAATGGTTTAGCTAATATCTGTTGCAAATCAGCGTGTTTCACAACATGTACGCTGACACTTCAGTCCCGTTAAAAACGTCCGTCAGGGTCATGTAGTAAACCTGATTCGTGTCAGATCAATAAACGAAAATAAGATTAGTTTTAATCCATCAGGCGAAAACGTGAACACTATAATTAATCAACCTTAATGAGTACGGACGAGGGCGAGGTTTTCGATTTCTAATGGAAACTGTACTATAGCACAAGATGTTGAGTCTGGTCCTGGAAGTGTACTGTAATCTATCCTTGTTGACTGATAGTAATATCGCTTTTACGAGTATACTCAATTTCAAAAATAAGAAAATCCTATACTAGGGTTAAAAGTTGGAAGTGCTTCATTTTCTCTCTGTACAGCGATCTATCAGTGTTTTTCCATGTCTCTATCCATAAGATGACACTAGGGTTAGATGACGTGCTGGCTCCATAAAATTCTTGCTGATAATGCAAGGTTACATAGGAGAGGAGATTTTTATTTATTACAAAAAAAACTAGTACAGTTCTTTTCAAAACAAAATTTTAAATGACAAGCTTGCGCTTAATTTCCTGACGTTTCAGCTCCCCAGCCACCAAAGTGATTTTTGATAATGACAACTGGTTCAACTTATTTTTGGCGATTATGATTATGCAGCGAGATATTTTTCATAAAAACGTATACTTTTGTGTGGCCATTAAGGTTGACCAGGCTGAGAAACTATTCATATTACAAAGGTTTGTCAACATCTTTCGCATCATAGCTTACTATTTTATAAACTAAAGTTTACCTAGCTTTACTGTGTCGATTGCTGTCCGTCTTATCGTGAGTTAATTCTTTGGAAAAGTGTAAAATCGTATAATTTAGGTAATGCCAAACATGAGTGTAAAGACTAAAATGGACTACGGAAGATATCGTACACGATTTTCCTGATTACAAATTCATAGAATGCGTATACCAATCTATAAAAAAGGAAGTGAGAAAAGCGCGTCGCGAAAACCTTGATGGATCACTCGAAGCCGACTTCCAAGTATAATCTGAAGTGTTATGAAACTGATCAATCTGTTGAATGAGAAACTTTTTTGTCTTAATTTTCTTCGTAAATGGAAGTACATGTCACATCCACGCATGTTTCATACATAGTTTACAGTCGTAGTTGCTTTCAAGCTGTATCATATTCACATCCTACTTTTCTGATATCATGAGCAAGTTATGATGAGGAGTCGTAAAACAAAAAGGGAAAAATGAATTAATGATTATGCCGGCAATAACTTTACTTCTGGCTGCGCTAAGCTACAATAATAGTAGGTATATTAAATTAACGTGTATTTGCATGTAAACACCTTATCATCCTTGTATTTGCCATGTTCGCAACTTTGTGATGCGTGTAAATATAAAATACTAATTATTAGACCGTATAGGTTTCGCTGCCACAAGATCCTGGAGTATGCCACTTGACAAGGCAGTCAAGAAGCTTAGTCCAATGATTTAATGCTCCTCGATGGTTGCGATACACATTTCGATCTATAATTGCTTGAGGATTTGCACATATCAAAGAGCATGAATTGACGACTATATCGTTATTACCCTGTTTTAACGAAGTCCATCCCTTTTTATCCTGATTGAAAATTGTTCGAGAAGTTTTTCGAGATATCTTGGCCTTTCCAATATTGATACGTAAAATTAAATTGTGTAAACAACGAATTGTCTCACTGAAATCTTGTATCACGAACTCCACATCAATCTTTATGCAACCAAAAACTTTAGTTTTTAACTTATGTTTTCAAGTTCACAATGAATGAATGAGTTCATTTTATCTGAGGAGAAGAATAGTTTAATGTATATACCAGGATGTAAAGTGGATAAGCTAACATCAAAGCAATGAAAATAAAATGTCATACGAAGGAAAATACTCTTAAAATAAAATAAAAACAGTCAAAGGAAAAGTAAATATGAGTTTTTAATTTGCGGACGTGGAGAAAGTCACATATTCGGCGTGTCAAAATGGAATAGTATGGATATGCTTCCATCATTAAAAAAACTATTTATAAGTCATACCAGAACATTCAGTTGTTGTTGGTAAGTGAAATTAAAGGTGCTAGTAAGAGAAACCAGTTTGGGTATACTAAACATCACCTTTGTTGTGAAATTCTCATAATAGCCGGGTATCTCCTGGCCTAAATACCCACAGGCACAATGCATAATACATGAATTGTTATTGAAAAAGTAATCTTACGGAGTGACCTTGGACCGACGTCAAAAAGTAATGAACTAATTTCTCTTGTCTAGAAGCTTTTTGATCGCGCAAAAAAAAGTTTGTCTTTTATTCAGTGCGCTCCTCCTTCGATAGCAAGCCAATGAGATACAGTTTGGTTTGTCGGTCTTGTTGTAGACGCAGTTATAAAAGCCTATTCCAAAAGCTTTTATTTATCGTGACCGTAATAAATGCTTAGTGTTCACAATGTTCACTTGCGTACCCTCATAGAAGACTGCAAAATGCGTATTAGAAAGGAATGATAATTACATGTTATGTTTTTAAATGACGATAATTGTTATTTCAGTTCAACAGTAGGTAAACAGGAGTGTTAAAATCTGGTTACATCCGGAAAAATAGGTACAAAACCCGCACTCTGATATCTCAAACTGCTGCTGGTCATCATAGATCGTTTTTATGCCTTGAAAAGTCATGTTTGTTAGGCCTTCGCTAGTAGCCCATTAAAGGTTATATTTGGCAGACGTATTGCAAAACAACTTTCAGTATGGCGGCGTTTTTTTAGTTTTTTAACTTCGTAATTTCTGAACTAAGAATTTTTTCTTGACGAGAAAACAAAAACAGTCTCGATTTCAGAGCTTGTAAAGTGAGGTTCCATTCAACTTTAACATTTGAAATTTGACCACTTGTGTCAACTATCCCTACATAAAACGCAAAACGCTCATAGGTTAACTGATTCCGTTCTAATAACAAGATTAATAGCTTGTTAGACAAGTTCTTCAGGATGACCAATATAGATAAAGATATTCTTTGTGATTCCAATCGGAAGAATATAATGCATGTATTCAATGAGGTGGTAATCAGAATGAATTCTTGATAAAAATAAGCAACGCAAATACATCATGTAAAGTGTTCTAAAGTACTCAAGTTTGAATGCTGTTTTGCAAATGTTTATTTTTGTAAATGCTTATATGGAGCTTCGAAGTTTCGAAACTTACAGTGCAAGCGTATCACTATTATGAACTGATTGAGCGGTGTCTGAGGCTTAAATTATTGTATCAACATTTAAAGTCCCTTTCAAAATAATTACGTCCTATTTCAATGCACTCATTCATTTCTTAACCTTCACCCTCGTACTATGAGATTTAAAAATAGGAGCTTGACATGAATGTGGTCATAAAACGTTTCTAGTTATCACCGACATTTTGATTACTGATGAATCTATTTACATAAAGCTAATTAAATATTCGACAAACAAGTTCAAAATATTATGAAACTAACAATTTAAAGGTTTCTCCGATCGGACTGGTGCAAGCAAGCTATTACGCAATACTTGTTTCGCACATGCTTTCACTTGAAAGCATGTATCCTCCTATTCGCCAGAAAAGCGGCAGATGTACATTTAACACAACATAGGGAAAAATTTCGGCATCGCTTTTAGGATGTTGCTAATAGGGAGAATAATGTGTAGTGAATGGTTCCAGAGAAGCTTTTGGGGCGTCCTCAATATTGCATCTACCATTTCACCTCATCCAACAACCTTGAAAAAAAAAACAATCCAGATTGTAATTAGCAATTGTGAATTCAAATATATATTTTCAAACCCCTGATCTGTTTACAATTGCTAAACTCTGTTTTTCATAGGAAAGTTTTCCGTGAATGCTTGTCATATTTTTTTATCACACTTTCCACTATGAGGTCGATTTTTCGTACACACTCCGATCGTTCATTCATCTGCTTACGTAATAAATCCTATCTACGTAAATGTCACAAAGGGTAGTATAATTCATAAAACCGCCCCTGCCAACTATTAAAGAATCAAATCAGGTAAATATATTCAGAACATATTTACCTACTGGAAATTCTAGTAGAATTTACGAAAATTTTCCAGAAACTTTCTGCGTATGTATCTGTTATTTGCTTGATAAAATGACCTATCACTTTTCAAGTTAATTGATAGAAGATGGCTATTTTTTTATAAAACACCGCTAACCTGTACGAAATATTTACTTAGGTCAAGATTGAATTCATAATGTGTGACTGTAGCTGGTTGGATAATATGAAATGGGCAAAGTAATGATCAAATTAAAAGGCGGTGGTTTACGGTAAACAAGATTCCAATTAAAGCCACAAAGCAGACACGTATTTATCATACACTTTTTTTACAACAGTGTACCAATCGCAGGCCGCCGCACATATTACGTGCGTCAATTATCGAGAAAATCATCTTGCTAAGTTTTTTTTAAAATCATTTGAGAAAACTTGGTAAACGAAAATGTTAACCAATCATGTTTCAACTTGGATCTAATTTTGCTTCCTCCCACGCTTAAGCGCGTTTACTTGCACTTTAAAGTGTCATGGTCAATTAAGCATAGGATAAAAGATAATCACTTTTTTTATATGAGGAAAAACATTATTTTATTTCGCCAACCATCAACTTTTAAAGAAGCGTTCGATTGACACTGAAGCTTATCGTGATAAAGTAAAAAATGTAGCAGTGGAGTGAGACACTGTTAACTGAGTACGTAATATATCGCTTTATACTGCATTTATCAAAATAGGTATGCACTATGTAAACTCAAAAATGATATGTCCTTCCAGCAATTAATAAAATACAAATCGAGAAGTGATTTATTTGAGCCTATTTATGTATGTATAAGACTGTCGATGGTTTTAGCTTCACATTCGGTACGAACTACGTCGTCATCGGTCTAGTGACCATTGAACGGTGTACTTGTTGGTGGCAATATTGGGATCGGGGTAATTATCGTTTCACTCAATGTACACGTGGTTTGCTCCTGCTTTTAGGCCTCTTCGTAATAAATAATCTACGAGTTCAATTCATTGATTTGGTGTAATATGCTGTGAAATCAATTACGATCATCCATTTGGCTAATTTGTAGCACCACGCCCACTTGTCTCAACATGTGCACCCAGTAAAAATCAAAAGCAAAAAGGACATTTTTCCGTCAAGACAAGATAACTCCAAGGAATGTAAATTCGCAAAATATGACACATTATATTGGCAGGATTAGTTGAAAGCTTAATGTGTTTCAAGTGCACAAATGAAGTAGGAAGTAATCTCAATAAAAGTATAATAACCCCAAAAACTCTAGACATATGAGTGGTAGTCGTAGGCTGTGCCAAGGATATTGATGTTCGCAATCGAACTTTAAACACTACGCAAAGATGTAAAATTTGGAAGAACAAATAATTATATAAGCTATTGGAAATTTATCAAGATGCATTTTATTTAGTTTATGCTAACAAAGCTAACAAACATCTACGTAATCAAAATATTGTTTCAGTGGCACTTGATCCATCACCCCCAAAGAGAGGATGGGAATAAACCAACTTGCTGCGCATTAGCCAACGTTCCCTCAACAGTTATCATTTGTGTTGCACACAACAATATGGGCATTTAAACAATAGCAAGAAACTGTTCATGTGCAAACAGTTGCATCGTTAAAATCATGAATGGAAACAATACAGTGGAAGTTATGTGCAGGAAAAATTTCATTTCAGCTGTACCAACATTTCCATCAAAACAAGTTTCTCCGATTTTCTCCAATTAGGAACATAGTTTATCAACAGTAATATATGAATATCGAGTATGTAATATTATCCTCATCAACATTTCCGTGTACTTACGCAATGTTTGCGAAGTTATATATTCTTACAATGCCCCTCACAAGAACATGGCACAAGTGAATACTGTCTTAATCAAGTATTCGCGAATGGGTAACCTCGTTGCTACATTTGAAATCATATCCATCTAACCCAACTTTCACATTTTCTCCACTTATCACCCATCTAGTCCTAAGTTGCTTGATATTCATATTATGTGTACGGTCATTCTGTCGCCTGGTCTGGGTTACGTGTAGGTTAGAGCTGGTCCAAACTGCTTGCAATGTGTCTCTGATATTGGTTCATGTGGAAATAAAAAGGGTGTTGTGAGCTTCTTTTTGATGCGTTCGCTGGAGCTTGTTTGAAAAAAAAAGTAAATGACATGATTGAAAGGTTCCATAAAATGAGAATTAATTTCTTTTTTCAAAAAATAGAATAAAAAATAATTGGTAAATTTGCATCAGTCAATGATCAGCCGTTTTATTTTTCATCCCAGCTCATCATATTCATATCCCGTGATCAAAGATGGAAACGATTAGAAAACGATCTTCACGCACACATTCGAAGTAGCTGTAAAGCTAACGATAAAATTAAGTTAAAACTATTATACTTTATACTTACCACGATACCTCTGACCTAGTAATGGGATACAAGAGGATAAAAAATAATATTTAATACTGGCATCCATCGACATCCTTTACATTTCATTTTTTGTGTTCAAGTAATAAAATACCTTCACGTTTTTGAGAATTCTTCACAATTCTTTATTAAAATTTCGTAATTTATCATTACAAAATAATATTAATAATTACTTGTAATCTATGCATTTAATGAAACTTTACTTTCGTAAATACTAGTGAATGCTATCGGTAAAAACGGTAGGGTTTAAGATTTGAAAACATGTTTTTCTGGCTATTTCAGATTACAGATTAATCGAGACCATATTTCTGGTGATCACATGTCAAGAAAGCAATGTGCTATTTTTCTCTTATTAGTGACCGCAGCAGAAAATATCTTAATGGACTACGTCCCGCATCTTTAACATATTGCCCTTTACGTATATTAATTACTTACGAGCAAATATCAGAAAGTCGTGTTTTTTACAATTTTGGCAGTCAGTATGTAATACCAGGAAATTTAATTCCAGTTTTTTACTTGCGATGATAAAATTTGCGTTCTACAATGTCTAAGATTGAAGATTCTGGGAACGGTGCTAAAGCATTGATATTGATTCGCAAGGACAGCTTCAGCGCAAGATGCGCCTTGATGATATAAAGCTAAGACATACAAGCTCCAAAGCTGTGACGCTCATTCAAACATGACGCTTTTGCTCTTAGTCCTAAACTGCATCTTCAACGCTTCTGTGCAGAATTGATTGCATTTTTAACACATAAAAGCTGTGGACGTGCACAGGATGACGAGGACGGACAGACAGAGAGAAAGCAATGTTACAGAAAACTCTTTCAAGAAATTGCGATCATTGATTATCAAATAACCCCAGAATATTGTACTTCTCCGTAATCTAGTTCTACAATCCCAAACACCAAATAAATACATTTCCAAGTAATGAATCGTTTTTCTTGTGAATAAGAAATGTAAAAGTCAAAATCGAAGCTGGGTGAACCTACAAAGTTGAACTATGCATGGCGACACGATGATAAGCGACATTATTTTTAAGAACACATTTAAACCACTCTGATCCCAATAATAATAATAAATCATACATAAGCACCAAATAAATACATTTCCAAGTAATGAATCGTTTTTCTTGTGAGTAAGGAACGTAAAAATCAAAATCGAAGCTGGGTGAACCTACAAAGTTGAACTATGCATGGCGACACGATGATAAGCGACATTATTTTTAAGAACACATTTAAACCACTCTGATCCCAATAATAATAAAAATCATACACAACATCGTATTATTTGATTTATACTGGTACAATGCATTAAAACAGGCATGCGTTCTATCAATTCAGAGTGGTATCAAGATTGAATCGGAAACTTCTGGTTTCCGATATCAGTGTGCTTCGAAACTACTGTCTTCGGCTACGTTGAAGATGATATCAGTCAGATATATTTATCCGCTTTTATCTACAGTTGAGAAATGAAAATTGGACAGTTTTAATGCATTTCATCATTCACATTTGCATCACCGAATGCATCGCTTACTTTCTACACAAAATCAGTCCCACCATAAACACCCCTGATGCTGTCCATGTAAGGTTGACTGACTACAACACTTGATTATCTTTCAATNTTTAATGCATTTCATCATTCACATTTGCATCACCGAATGCATCGCTTACTTTCTACACAAAATCAGTCCCACCATAAACACCCCTGATGCTGTCCATGTAAGGTTGACTGACTACAACACTTGATTATCTTTCAATCAAAACATGTGGTAAAAAGGAAGAGAAATTTTGTCGATAAATAAATGGAAAACAATAACATAGACGTCAAGTATTTTTACATTTAAAGCTAGAGTCACATAAAAATAATGCCGAAACATACTTATTGATAGTTTATTCGAAGATTCCATATTCGTAAACTGCGTCTATAACTGCGAAGATAAAGCATTGTTCTATCCTCTGCAAGTTGTCTGATACGTTCCGGTAAAGAACCCTGAGAAAAACATCCAAATATTGTTACAATAAGTTGAAACACACAAGATTGAGCGAAATATTTCATGTATTTGAATTATTGATGTGATACGCGCATTACTGGGCGTATTGTTTTGAGCACCGCGTGTAGCAAAATTAGTTTTTAGTTATGTTTAGAGGGAATACGACATAGTATTTGTTCCTTGAAGCCATTTGTGTTGGAGTCATTTTCTATACTACGTCTATTTTCATCGTGTGCATTACTCATCCACTAATCCCTCCAGAAAACGATACGAGGAGTGCAAGTTTATTTACGTATTTAATACTTAAGCCAAGTAGCTTACTATTGAGTCAACAAATCCATGTATGCTGAAACAATGAGTAAAGTTCCTGATGCTTATCATGTGAGGGAAAAGAAACTTTTGTATGTTTTCCATCAATTAAGTAAACCAGTAAAATTTTTGTCGTGCATAAGGGTTCGTCATGAGTTTTGGGTATATCCTCACTTCATGGACCAATGTGAAAATGAAGGCGCATTAATCATCGTAGTTATTTTTGTTATACATTATATGCTTGTGACAGGCAGGATAGACAGTGGTGTGTGTACGTGTGCGTTAAACTGCTTGGAAGATGTTTTTTAAGCTTAGGTCCGATGTTCGTGTTTCTACTACTGGAGTATGCATACATTCATGCACAAAGCAGATACCAATGCTCAAAGATGATGCCCAGGCTTTGAAGAAGTAGATAAGAAAATTGTTAGGTATATGACGACGGACCATCTCTGACAAAGATGTATTTAAGCATGATTCTTGAAGTCTTGTCTCTTCAGTTGAATAGTCTTCCGGGACAAAGCAAGTTGCTCGCTCTACTTTTGCTAACACTTTGCGGTCGATTTTGACTAGTATACGCAAACGACGTGGTCGTACATATCGCTTCTGAAACTAACACCACTTGTCAAAAAACGATTCATTCATCATTTGTCTTGTGAGTTGGGTTGCTACTACTCCGATAAGCTAGGAAGTACAGTTTGAAGAAACTTTTGTTAAGTGAACAAGTTTGTGTTTTGTCTGAACCTGAACAGTTTTGTGAAAGTGAGATGTGTCAATTTCGAAGTATATAGGGAACAGCATATAACAAATATTAAATTTCTGAAAGTTAAGTAATTCTGTTCAGTAAAAGGGGAAATCTTAACACGTTTAATCGTGTCTACAAGTTGACTGATTTCGTTAAATCAATGGCATAATCTACCGACCACTGTAAAACCTACTTTTGAGGTTTTTACAAAAAAAATTCGCGACGACGGTACTGGAGTAGTTATCATCACTGCGCCATCAACTTTCTGATTTGGAAAGAAATCTCATCCCTTTAAAGATTCAACATGACGAACAATATGGACACTGAACCAACAACCGAGATCACCGTCTACGACGAATTTGGGGTAAGACCTTACACTTTGTTTTTCAAGAAAATTTGCGAATCGTATTTGAGCAAACAGGAATAGCGAAAAATAAGCAATTAAGATAGTACTTAACTTTTGACACTACTCCAGTCAGCCTTTATTTATCACTACTTTCTCGTGTTTTTTATCTTCTTATTTTCTGAAGCCAATTTGACCTTATTTCAATGAGCATACTGAGACATTTTCGATCTAATTTATCAGGCAAAAGCCAATGAGATTTTCCATACTTATTATTCGAAATCCGAACTAGTCTTAAAAGCTTCGCGACTTACTACTACTGAAGTTTCAATAATATCCACATGTTAATAAAAATAGCTTGTGTGACAGTGGGATAGAAAAGTTGTCCCCAGTAGCCATGATCATGTTGCAAAGTTGCTTGCAAGTAGAAAATTCATCGACCTTGCAAGACAGTATTTCATAGGTTTCATATTCTTCGTGTATAACATTAACATGTGCTCAATTTTCTATTACAGCATTGGATAATCCTGGACGTGTGTGAGCCGGTGACAATCACGGCCAAGGAAGGATTTGGACGAAGCCATTCCTTTACTTCGTACCTGATAAGAATTGAGGTAGGTAATTTGATACTATTCACGTTTATATCGAGAGGGTGTGTGCTGCAGTTAAAAGCTCGCCAGTTGTCTTGTATGATACGTAACGAAGTCCGAGTTTTGATAAGAATTGAGGTAGGTAATTTGATACTATTCACGTTTATATCGAGAGGGTGTGTGCTGCAGTTAAAAGCTCGCCAGTTGTCTTGTATGATACGTAATGAAGTCCGAGTTTCATGTGATAACAAGTATTTTGCGAGTTGCGGCAAACGCAGATGCCCCTACTTGACGATAAGAAACCAAGCAAGATTTATAAAGTGCTAAAGGTCATTTTTATCATTTTCATTTTAGACTAACCATTATGGCTTTGGCAAACCTGTATCTGCGGTTCGACGAAGGTACTCCGAGTTCTGCTGGCTAAGGGCAATGCTCCAGAAACACTATCCTAATGTGTAAGTTAATGATATACTAATTACGAAACCGATAAAATTCCTGTGCAAGTGATAACGCGGAAATTAACTGATGTCTTTACTTTCTTAATTGAACAGGCCATTGCCGACCCTTCCACCGAAGAAGTATTTAAATATGATTCGCTTTACCCCGAGAATTATCGAGATCAGAAGAGCTGGCCTCTCCAGGTTTTTAGAAATGTAAGAAACGCTGATACCCATAACAGTTATTTATGTGCATGCATTAGTCATATTTATGCAAGCCATTTGACGAATCTCTGAAACATACAGAAATGAACACGTTCTTTTATTATTTTTAGACTTCTCGAATCACCCATGTTGTTCCGAGACCCCGTTCTCCACCTCTTTATTCAGACTGACCTTTCTATTGGGGAAATGGAGGAGAAACTCAATGAAAGACTTACATTTAGCGTGGACTCCAACAGCTCAGAAGTTGGAAGGCAAATCTACCGCACCGTGCCTCGACCCAATCCAGCTACTACTGCTCCTAGTATATCCAGCGATAACAAAGCTGACACAACTACTGCTACCTCAGGTGTTCCCCAAACCCCAGCTGCCACCAACCCAGCTCCCCATTTCGTGAGAAGCTACTCACTTGCCTCATCAGGAAGTGAATCGGCTGGAACGTAAGTATTTATATTTGACAATTTGGAATGCATACATCTAAAACTGTGTAGCTGTTATCATAATTCAGTTTTAATTGAGACATAAAATAATTAATACTTTGCTTAATCATCATGGTTTGACTTATGTTTATTCAAGCAGGACTTCTGGAGAGGTGCCGTCCATTAACTCATCTGCTGGTACAGACCAATCTTCCTCCACTTTCTTCTGCAAGCCGAGAATTATGCCAGAGAGTGTTAGTCAACTCCTCATGTTCAACTGTCCTTAAATCTGGATCAAATGACAGGAATACGACTTCCGAAATTGAAGAAGCCAGAGAAGCTTAAATTCCCAAATAACATCGCAACTTGCTGCTGATAACTGGTGCTACCGCCTTCCACAATACATCGTTATGTACATATGTTGTACAATAAATGTACATACATTTTACTTCATACGTAAGCGCAACCAAAAAAATAGATGACAAAGAAAAGACATAGCCTATCTGACAAATGCCGGAGGTCAAAGTACAAGGAGGCATCAGGAACTTTTACCATTTTGATGTTTCCTACTACTGGACCATTCTTCAGTAATAAACTTTGTCGCGGCATTATTATTGTTATTTTTCTAGATATATAAACTGTAAATTTAGATTAGGATACAAATCGTATAGCGTCATAAGAAAAAGTAAGAAATGTGCTACGTTTGAGAAGTGGACAAAAGTTGCCAGAAATGCGATCGCCAGCTCGCAAGCTCTTTCTTTCTGTCTTGTTACGTTCTCTTCAAATTCACGCCATCAGAAGTCGGTTCACACATAGTCATCCGTATTTGCAGAGAAAAAGCTCGAAATAGCTGTTTCAATTTATTCGAAATAGATCCCTAAAGTATAGTAATTTAATTTCCATTGATAAAATATTAAGTTAATGTGCAAGAACACTTGACTATTGCACAGTTATGAAGTTGAACTTTGACCGTTTGTAAATATTTGAAAAAGGCTGAAAATTTCATTTTGATTTCTATTGTGGCCCTCTCTGAAAGTTGCAAGTACCAATAAATCCTTTCACGAAAATCAAAAATCTCTGAAACTGTTTTGTCCCTTCAAAATACTGCTTAAACAGTGGCGTATATTTTGATTACGCTTGGCACCTTGTTTAAAAATCAAATTTTATACAAAAAACATTAAAGTAGTATGGGCTACAACTTTAATGATACTGGTGTACGATTATACTCCTTTGATGTTGCAGCACTATTTTTGACGAGTTTTCTTTAGTAGGCCAGTTTATGTAGTCTCGCCATTAAGTCGTGAACTTTGAGTTTCGGGAAGTAAGAAATCGCTAAATATTCAATGGGTTTATACAAGTTATATATTTTGGAGAAACTTGTATTATATGTATTATAATTTATGCTTATTACATGACAAACTTTTTTTTACTAGCGACAACTTTTCAAATTTTCGTAATTATCCTTTGAATGGGAGTGTAATCTAACTGTTGAAATGACGTCCATCGTGTCATTCTCATTGATATGACCTATCACCGAAAGTCAGAGAAAGAAGGTCAAAGTAAGTAAATAATAATGCGGTGTATTCTTGTACAGAGATAGTCAGAGGCATTAAGTATCTATATAATTTTGTACCAGAAAATCGATATTCCGCTGAAAAATAGGTATTAAAGAATAATTGTTTGTACAGAATATTATTTTGTGAACAAATGCTTCTGATTATCTTAGGTTGAAGTTAAATCCAATTTGGAATACTTTTGTCGCATATAGGAAACAAATACAATAATATGCCACCTAAACGTTGAATTACGAGGTGTATTTGTACAGTTTTTTACGTTGTTACTTTAAGACGATAACATGTTACATGTCGGAGAAACTGAGTAGACACATATTGTTCGCATAAGCCAGAACACTAAAAGTAATATATATTTTTGTTAGTATTATGCTAATTATCAGCGAGACAAAGGAATATTTGTCTTTTTAATGTTAAAGTTATGATAATGAAACTATTTTTCATAACACCGGAGGATTTATTGTGATGACCATTGTAAGAAAAGAGTACGTAAGTTTATTACTGATAATAATTTCCAATCATCTAAATAAAAGAAGGACTCAAACAGTTACACGCACTTACTTGTTACAGATTTATGCTTAGAAATAAAAGAAAGACCTATTCGTAAAATCGAAAAACTTCACTGCATGCTTTGTTTTGAATTGAATTTGGTACGGATGCTGCGGTATCCTTTCCCCGAGAAATCTTGCAAAGGGGTTTCTGCATCGTAAATGATGGGCAGGTGCAAGCATGAATAATACTAAAAGTTCCCAGGAAATTCTGGGACAATCCCAATAATTATCTCTTCTGTCTTCTAACCTTGCCGGAAGTGACGTTTGCAGTATATTATTATAACAGATCGTTTTGTTTACTTAGGTATTTGATTTTGCATGCACGTGCCTTAGGGCTACTCGAAAATACTTAAGAATTGCTACATATTGTATAACACACCTACATCTCATTTATTGATCCCGTCATTTACTATCTACTTCCCCAAATTTGGTTAAAGATAATGCTTGCTGCGGTTATATATTATAATAGACGGAACGTGCCAAATGCACCGTGTATAAAACGTGAGAACATTTATCTATTACAGTTCATCATCATTTATTTGCCAGATAATCATAGCGAAACCGCAGAAAAAAATGGCTACAGAATGTCCAGAAAACTTGCTCAATCTGCTGTGAGCCGGTTCCCGAAACAGAGACGCTCTTTTTTGGAAAGGATTGAAAGGCAAAAAATATGCAATCATCCATCGCTTAATTAATCGTTTCTCAGAGCAAGTAGCCTGACGGCGCTGATCACCAGTGTAGATATAGTTGTTTTGTAAAGTCACATTAATATAGATTTTTTACTGAAAAGTTTTGGGCATGATGAACGTAATCACTTCTTATTAAATCCGCATTTTCATCATAAGTTCATTAAAAATTCACGAATCAAGAAAACTGCATAGCGCAAGGTTGTTTGATTGAATATGGATGATCCACATCGTCTCGCTGTCGCCAGTAATTGACCTTTGCTTTAATACCACTTGGGCTAGGCACAAAAATACGATAATGAGGATGTTGATCAATTTGAATCAATTCAACTTTAAAAAAAATAATTAATCATGCCACTAATTTTCATGTTTTCTTAAGAAAAACCAAATGTTTTTGCAAAGCGAAGTTTTTATAACTTTTTCCCTTTCTTGTGTTTTCTCAAGATTACATTTAATTTCAATAGACACGTCGTTTCGAAGCACTAAACAGGAATATAGATTATAGATATATAGACTAGTACATAGATACGGGTGACTTTCAAAGAACAGAAGAGACGAAAATAAAAAATTATTTAGTATTTAGAGAGTAGAGCTGCATATATTGTTCATTCTCAGTTATTGGGATTGAACGTAAA
Organism: Akabosia matsudoensis; assembly: GCA_019593645.1. Taxonomy (NCBI): domain Eukaryota; kingdom Metazoa; phylum Arthropoda; class Collembola; order Entomobryomorpha; family Paronellidae; genus Akabosia; species Akabosia matsudoensis. Next base: position 5,009 of record VICI01000969.1, on the reverse strand, counting down.
ACAAAGAGTCAACAAAGTGTGACTGTATGTATACTTAGTTTGTGGTGTTTATTGAAAGTATGTTGTAATGCGTTGAGCATTAATGTACGCTTTCAGAAGCTTATTGATAAACTCGTCTGAGATGTAAGGATTTTGAGCAATGATTACTTTAGTAAAGCAAGTATTTCTGAGGCGTAATTTTATTTAATACAATCGGCCAGACAAAACGTGAAATATGATTGTAGAAGGTTGATTTTTAAACACCTTTTACTTTACCACAAATCAAAGAGGATGATGAAAGCCAAATCAATGGTGGATATTGGTGTTATCTTAAATATTACGCTTAAAATGATCAGTTTTTGTCACTGATCAGGTCTCATGTGATCTTGGACTGAGCTTGGGGATCTACAGTGAAAGAGAACTGCATCAAACTGCATTACATTGAACACAACAAGATCATAAATGAATAAAACGCTCATACACGATTCCCAAAAGTAGCGAAAGACGCTTCCACAAGATACGCTAAAACACGATCTGCAAGATTCGCTAAAACACGATATGCAAGATTCGCTTAAACACGATCTGCAAGAATCGCTTAAACACGATCTGCAAGATTCGCTACACAAAATTTTCATGACGCAGTCAACAAAACTTTCATGCTCTATAAATCATACATGATGCAACTGATTTTTTCGAAACTTGGTAACAGGAATGCTAATGAACAGATAAACATGCGTACCGAATCTCACATCCTTACGTCAAAGCAAATCTGAGATTTCGTGATAACGGACAGACAGACGGACGGACGGACAGACAGACGGACGGACAGACAGACAGACGGACGGACAGACAGACAGACGGACAGACATCCCAGACAATTTTATAAAGTAGCTTTCGCTACTTAATAATGTTTCTCTTTTGTAAAGATTATCATAATCATAACTCAGTTCCTTTTTATAAAGTCTTAATAATTCAAATTAAGTTGAGTTATGTTATGTACTTCTTGGCACCCAAGTGTTAGGCTTTCATCAGGTCTTTTGACTTACGTAGAATATCAGCCAGCCTCATTTCCTCCCTTAACAATAGGGTTTTATTTAAAATAGGACTGCCCGCCCTGTTGTCTCCCTCGTTTCGACTTAACTTGAAATAAATGAATGAAGAAATCATCGAGGATTCGAACATTTCGGATCGAGTGATCGGATTGGTAGAAAAATTGGTAACTGGAGTACGAACAAGTATTTACCTCCCCTTCATACCCTTTGATAACACGCTAGGTTATTATCTTCATTAATGGGCTTCCTTATAAATCCCCTTGTATTCGGAATATATTGTATTTCACCTCACTATAACTAGAAACTTCCTTGGCATCTCTTCGTATCAAAGAGGTTTTTTTATGACCGAATAGACTTTCTTCTCCTATTTGTTTTGCTACATATCCCATCAATTTGGGTTTCTTATAAACCTTAAAGCAAACAACGTCTGATCAAACGAATATTTCCAATTAGTACATGCTTTTCCGATACCTATTCAATAAGCGTGAAAGGATCCAATCCAAAGTTTTATGTTGTATAATGCAAGGTACACAGTATGCCGACAGGTCGGAGAGATAAAAAGAGGCTCCGTTTGTATGTGTGCGTCAACAAATTTTATGCTTTTACGCACCCTGGTAAAAACGTGTCTACTCAGTTAGATGAATTAAATGGAAAAACAGTAGCTGAATTAGGTACTATGCTTTCTTATTCTTGCAAAAGACAAACATAAACAAGTTGTAAAGCGCTTACTGCCGTTTTAAGTACAAAATTTTTACAGTCTACTCGCGACAAGAAGACGAAGTTTTTAACAACTTGTAATAGATCAACGCGTACATATCGATGCCCTCTGGGAATGACCCCAAGTATTTCATGTGGAAAACTCGAAATATTAAATTCCTTATGAATAAGTCGTGATAAAATGCTGGAGCATCAACTTGTCTCCAATTTTTCATAGGTAGTTAACATAGATGTAGTGAATGGGCTTCAGTTATGTGTCGCCATCAGATGATGGACATGTAAAACAAGTTGGGACTTTATAATGATAAATTGAGTACATAAGTAACGGGTGTATTTCAACGCGTGCATTTGGCGGAGAAGCAGTGTAAGCGTCTCAGTGTAACTAGTTGGCCAGAAAAAAATCAGAGTTGCCTTATGCTCAGTTTATACAATTTTTGTAATTTTAACTCACAGATAGACAGACGTTACTTCATGATTCTTCAATATTTTTATATGCCTAGGAAAGCTGACCACATGAGTTTCAGTTTCAAGTAATGAACACTTGCAAACGTATCGCTGCGACCGATCAGGATGGCAGTATGATCGCGTTGCAGGGAAAAAGCTTGGACTTTCCTTAGGTTCGCAGCAGGAGTTTAATTAATGAATTCAAGTGCGTACAAGCAGATGGTAGTGTTTGCAAACGTATCGCCGCGACCGATCAGGATGGCAGTATGATCGCGTTGCAGGGAAAAAGCTTGGACTTTCCTTAGGTTCGCAGCAGGAGTTTAATTAATGAATTCAAGTGCGTACAAGCAGATGGTAGTGCTGAGAAATTTTCTCTTAAAGAATGTTTGATTGTGCTTGGTAGATGTCCTGCACTAGTGGACACTTTCGCGGCTTTGAATAAGATGATCTTTGATACGCTGGAAAGTTTTTGGATACATAAATTCCTTGCACGACGCCACCGGGGGCGACGGGTTTACCTTTTACAAACAGAACTAGTTTAATGTGGAAATATGTACATTCCGAGAAATTATATTTTGCGATAGTTCTTTTCCTTCTTGTTTAGTATTTGTGATTGTGACATCAATTATTGTTCATTCAACATTAGGATTCCTTTGCACAGCAAAATATTATGCGTGTTTATGACTTTATATGATTAACTGTAATTTAAGTCATGTCGCGGGTTACGAGAAACATAAAAAGTTATCAGTTTGAAGAATTCCATTTTTTGGTTACGCAAACCATAAATACTTAGAGCCAATACGACCAATAACCGAGTCCAACCATATTATAATTTGCAGCTGCAGGGTTCTAATAGTGCTATCATGGTTGAGGTAAATCGGCAAACTTTCAATGACCAAGCACAATCCCAAATTTCAGATTGATGTGCCAAACACAAAGAGGTAACATCAAGACGTATAAAAGGCTATAGACAAAAGTAAGGCATATTTAGCACGCGGGAGTGTTATTATGGATCTTTGGTCCGCTGTTCTTAACTTCACCATTCCATTCATACACTCCAGCAATCTGCCTCTTTTCTTAACCAATCAAAAACGATCTTCCTACTACAAGTATGATATTGAGACATTTACTTCAAACTAAAAAAATTTTACTCTCGAGTAAAGTTTTACTCTGTACTTATGAGTATCACCCATGTATAACAATTATCACATAAAAGTTTGAGTTAACACCCACATCAATGATAACCTTAGACGCTTAGCTAGCTCTGCTACTTTCAAAAACACTCAATACTCGACACTAATTTTACAACTGATTGACTTGCGAGGGAGTGAGTAATGAGGATTGTCCCTAAGAAATTAGTACTCTCATGAACTCACCGGCAATTAGCCTTACTTCGAAAGCCCATTCTGTAAAACTCAATCAATTCATTGAATTAAATTTCAGTCACTGTGTGTGATCTATGTGTAAGACAAATATTCTTACAATTTTACCAGTTTCTTTCACACTTCAATAACAAGTGCAAGTGTCAAAGGGTATCTTATTATTACCAACTTGTTTCTGCATATGTGAACACATAATAAAAGTATGATTACCTTACCATCAAAAGCATATTATTACAATTATTTTAGAATTCATGGATGTGTTTACTGTTTTTACTATAATTGTGTTCACAATTAGCAGCCACACAGTATTTGAGCTCATGTGTTCTATGACTTACTGGCAATTAGATACCTACTTCCTTACTTATGCAGACACATTATTAGGCTGGCGTGATCTTTGACTACAAGGGTCATTTTAGGGTATCAAATTCAGATGTAAATTAAAACGTTGTGGTCAGTGGTTCCATGAATCAACAGAACTCCCATAATCCATGCAAAACGTTACTTTCAACCTTGATTAACTCACTTGTGTAAAAACATTACCAAAAATGAACCACATACTTAGACTCGTGATTTTGACAGTTAAATCATCTGAACGTATTAAATAATGACATCCTTTGAATTGAAGAGTGTGATGCACAAATAGCTCTATTGATCAATAACAATAATTATTATGCGCCAGATATATGCAGATATATCAGATTATTTCCAGTTTGTAAGAGAAACTTAATTTGCCTGCTATGTTCAATCACTGAGCAATTGCATATGATATGACGTGCGTAATAGTGAATGAAACTTTTTTGTTTCGCTCTCACTTATAATTCAAAACATGACGCTATTAAGAAGGCTGAACAAATAATTTGCATGATGGCAATATTTGTATAATTTAGGGGGGAAATCAATGCTTCGACTATAAAAAGTCTGAAAAAGCTTTTAAAAAAGTCTATTGCTTCACTAAATGCAAAAAGTACATTTCTAGGTTCAGACGTTGTTATATTTCCTGGATTTTAAAATCTTGATTCTTTATGGTATCACATTCCACATTCAAGGCAGGAAAAAAATTTAACGATAAATGGAGGAGTTTTTAACGGTAGAAGTATCGCATTCCCGTCCATCAACTGTCCTGATCGTAACAATTACAGATACATGAAGATCAACATTCAAGCCCAGTATTGGAGTGCGACGAGCACTCGCAAATGTACAGTCGGACAGCGTATGTTCATTGTTAAGATAAAGGATACTTGCTACACATTCAACCGTCCTTATTATTTTTGTTCTTTGATTTCAAAAACTTCTTACATCAAGCTTCGTAATCCGCTTTCAAGCTTTAACTTGAGTAGTTGCGTCTGAGGGCCTTAGTTAGCTATTCACACATATTTACTATCACAAAACTTACACAAATGCTCACACCAAAACGAACAAAGGGTAGCTTCAACTA
>VICI01000968.1:0-27395 GCA_019593645.1 Akabosia matsudoensis | reverse complement strand
AAAACGATCAATCGTCTTTGATAAAAGTGTTCGCAAATACCCGCAAAGATAAAATAGAAGACAAGGTTTAAATAACATTTGCATAAACCTAAAGACACGCTTCTTGCAAGCGTTACTGTTAAATGATTATCTTTGCGTACATTTTTTAACTAAATGAGAACGTGCATGATTTGTAAAAATACAGCACATAACGTAATGGTCATATGGTATGTGGAAAAAGTGTTATGCTGATGCCAGAATAGCACAGTATAACGTTCAGATGAAAGTCTCTCGATCCAACTTCAATAAAGGCTTTTTGTACCTTTCATGGAAACTTTTCCAAAAGTCTGTGCTCATCCACTTCCTTTGGAACATTGCTTAGAACTTTGCAAAATTAGGCGCTGAGGATTAGGAGAGCAGATGTCTAATGAAAATACGATATATCAAAGTAACATCACAACATCAGCCAATCACCCTAAAAACACTGAATCTCCTAGCTTGCTTAAGATATTTGTGTGCTCTTCTATACTCATTCATGTGTGTTGGGTGATGCAGTTTTGCCAATACACGTCAATGGCAAGTTTCATCAGCTCCATTTTTACACATAATCAGACTTTTGCATTGGCTTCAACACAATTAGAGAGAAGAAGAATTCGTTTCTGCCAATATTAACTTCTTGCACTACACCGAGAAATTTTTAGCCAGTGCGCAGGCTAACTGCTCCATGTTTATTCTGGTTTGCCACCTCCAGAATTCGTTGTTAAGTTTAGTTTTACTGATGTTTATCTCATTTCTATTAGTCTTATGCAATTTGCCATTTGTCTATTGAACGCGCAATGGGCGTAAGGATCCCGTGTTCGCACCTCCGTAATGTGAAGAGTTGCTTCGTGGTACGAAACGTTGCATCATTAGGAGTAGGATTAGAACACATAAAGTTCGTGTAATTGTGTCTTGGTAATTTTCCAATGTTTTCAAATAATGATGATGATAATACTTTTCGATAAGTGAGTATACAATTCAAGAGCCTGTACCTAGCTTCCATTATTACTAAACATTCTTTTCCTCTTATCACACGTTGTGCTACATGCTTATTAGACACGTTCTAGACATACATGCTTTTTTGATAAAAAATAACACGTTTTTCGAACTGGTCAACAAACACTAGACGTATAAAAGCCATAGTAAGCGAATCATTGACAAAGATAAAGTCGTCCAAAATGAACTCTTCATTCGTTATATTTCTCTCAGTTTCCACTAATGTCCATCTCTCTTGGAGATGGTGATTTTTTTCTCATTGTTCGTACGTCAATTGTGTAGAGTAGAAGGAGAAAGTGGTGTTTCCTTGATGCCTGATGCCAAGCGGAGTGTAAACCACTACAAGCGAGAGCTAGTTTAAGGATCGTCGAGACTGAGTAAAAGAGAGTTACTCTCCTAATGAGAAATGGACCTGTTTTTATAACCAGTTGAAAAGGAGTAAAGNTTGAAAAGGAGTAAAGTTAAAAAGACATTTTTCATTTTGCCACAAGTACTAAAGAAAAGAAAAAGTAGCAAACAAACACTTGTCGAGGTAGTTTGGTGTGCTCTAGGTCTGATAAATAATTTATAGATGGAGGCTTTTCCAGTAATCACATGTACCTTTTGTAGGTGGTAAGATGAAGAGTAGACCTAAATGAAGAACTATTATTTAAGACCCTGACAAGAAAAACTGTAAAAGTAGAAAAGTTTGCTGCTGCACTTCAGCTTTCTCCAGTTTTTCGCTTGAGTCACTTTCTCAAGGAGTTTTCCTTCGGTTATAGAAACTAAAAGGAAAACGGCGTGGGTTTCAGAGTTTCAAATAGAGAAACCAAAACTGGCGTATTTCACTGTAGTATGAGGACAGTCCTTTTCATATCGATTGATTAAACAAACATAGTAGGCCACAAACTACTGTAAAGCTCCACAGGTTTTATGCCATCCAATATAGCGTACCAATTTTATCATTTTGTTAGATGTAGTTACTAGTTCGAGTAGTTTTCTTTTATTTCATGCACTACTATTATTACATTTGGCCTGCACCAGTTAACTACTTAATTGCATATTGTTCTTGGCTGGCCATGCATCATGTCGCATATATTCCAACAGCAGCTATACATCTTCCCGTCATCATTATTATTAGTAATACATACATTGCATGTCCTTCTCACTTGGACATTCAATGTTTGCTGATTTCCTTTTCTGTTTCGGCTGAATTTTTGAATGACTAAGTATTCAAATGAAAGAAACTAATATTGAAAATTCCTACTACGTAGTAAGTATAGATGCGTAATACTTCTAAATACTAAGGTTGGTAGCGAGAAAGGAAGATAGAGGGGAACAATTTATGCCTTCACACGTGCACACGATCCACTGGTTCTACATTTTAGTTAAATTTAGTTACATTCGTTAAATTGTACGAAGAACCTAAACATTAGACACAATTATCATTACACTGCACATTGCAGTAACAGACTTGTGAGTTAAGTGTACAAAACAACTATGCAATATATACAACGTGAATATACTACTCCTACCAAAGGTTCATCTAGCTGGATAGTTTGCCTAATGCCGTGGTCACAAAAACCGAAAAAACTACACAAGTGACACAGCAATAAACGAGTTAAGTGCTATCTAAACATTCAATCGACTGCACTTCAATCCATTGGATTGGAAATTAGTAATTACAGAACTTGCACACAAACTCATACGATGAAACTATGGCATGCACTTTCGCACAGAAATCCAGTTTACCTGATGAAATTGCAAATAAAAAAGGCAGTTATTGTCAAACGAGAATACATTTCATTTGCAATTTCCGATTTCCGTTTCCTGAGTTTTGATTGTTCTCGGGCCTCTTTTCAAACTCAAACCCTTATTTTACATAGGTAATACATATTGTGCCATAGCTTGCGATGAGCAAAGAAATTCTTATGTACCGTGTATTATTTCTATTTGCACGGATACATACTTACATGTCTTAAAACTTGACTTGAAAAAATCGACAATGTAAAACACTTGAGTCACGTCTGTAAAAAAAACATTGCAACCGTATATAAGCACACCGCAAAACCGTTGCCTTCGCAGTCCGTCCAGAACAGAATTATTGCGGAGCCTACTATCACTATTGAGCAATGAGTCTGAAAGGATACATAGTTATCGCATATATAAACTTGTTCCCTACTTTCACAAAATTTAAGAGAATAGTGATGATCGCAGTAGTGATCGTAAAGACAACACATTCAAAAGTACTAACACTCCTTCTCCTAAAGGTTACGAAAGAAGTGGTTGATGAAGAGAAAACAAATCGACAACCATTGAAGTGTTCACAATGAAACATCAAACTGCTAACTACCTACATCAGTATCAAACCTCATAGACTCGTATCAAAACACTCTGAAGTGTAAGCCACACCACTTAATGCATCTTTCACCCTATTTTTGTAGAGAGGAATTTTACCAAATAAGTTTCGACTGCTTATACAAATCATTTGAAAAAATGTCAATTTGTAACCAGATGTATCCTGAATAGCAGGGAAGAGAAACAGTAATTCAAACAACATATTATTCAATTGACAAGAGTTGGAATGAGTTGCTGAGTAGTTGGTGAAAAAGAAGACATGATTAAATGCGACAACAACTGTGTGGCAAAAACACAGGAGCCTACTAGATACAATCAAACTTACTAAACTGTGGTACTGGCTAGTGATCACGAGATATTAAATAGGTATACTATATAGGCCTTTATAAATCACTAAGCAGTCCTTTACTTTGATTTTAGGCATGGTTTTATCGTGATCTCAATAAATACCAAAGAGTTATGTTCCATCATGACCGTCATTATCATCATCATATTTATCATGCCAGTCATACTTCTATCATCATGATCCAGTCAAAAATAAAACCGTTTTGTGTTTTAACAACAAAATACAGCGCATGTGGTCACAGTCATCTCAAACTAAGTAGGAGAAACCAACGGGAACAACGTTAACGGAATGCGTGATGTGGCATGTCGCCACCTCCGAGATAGATCTCCTTACTAGTAGTCTGAAGCTCATATGGCACTCGTAGAATAACAATAGCTCGATTCAATTCAGTTGGCAAAACAAAAGGGAATCCCATGAGATGATGACTCTAAAAGCAATTTATATCTTAGAACCCTTTGGTATCTTCACTGCTTGCTAATAATATCCTATGAAAACTCTGTTCGAAGGAAAACAACATATAAAACGGATCATTTGAAAGGATCACACAATAATAACTTGTCTACGCCAAAGGGGATGGAGGATTTGAAATGAGTTTTAAAACTAAATCCTATTAGTTACTCACGTTGTTCACTATCTCATCATATTTTGTCATCGGTGGAAAACGCACATCCCAGCCCCTATCAGCACATCCTTTTTCGACGTCTACTTTGCAAACAATTAATCTTCTCGTAAAAATGGGATACATAGTAGTGAAACGGAGATTACCGTCGATGCTCATGTTTAAATGCATGTTCAATAAGCTTGGCTGCTGGCACACAGTACAATTTGCAAATTTGTATCGCAAGTACAGTATATCGAGCTGTTTTCTGTTGTAGTTGGTTGCTTGTGTGGCAAAATTTAATTGACAGAGAGAGAACTTCAGGAGTGAGTACAAATAAGATCAGCATTTTGTTTGTGAACCATTTATGCACAAAATGATGTAGAAGAAACACATCTCATCGATGTTCTTAACACACTACGTAGCCTGCAACTAAAATAATAGATGAACTAGTAAACTTCTAGTTATAGTTGTAGCCTCACAATAAAGTTTTATTTTGTATGTGGTAAAATAGATGAATGCATAGCGCATCTGTTACTTATAAAAAGTAAACCACAAAATCAATTGTGTCCATGAAAAGCAAATGAGTTCGCTAACGGGAAGGTGCATGAAATACCAAGAGCAAATTAATCCGAGAATACATTGAGTCGGGATTGGGATTTCAACAACGCTACTGACATCACTCTTAAGTATTTTGTACCACCAACTCAAATCAAGAGAACTCAGTTTATTGCGTTCTAACTCGATTTTACTGCATATTGATATGCTAACGCGAGCTGTAAAGTGAAATTAACACCTTTATTTTAAGCATAAATGCTGATGTTTTTATGTTGTTTGTTGAATATTAGATTGAATGCTAACAAATAACAAATAAGCATGTGGATAGGTGTTCATGAAAGCAGGCTTCATAATTTGAAATATTATTTTCAAATGATATGTTTGGGTACAGCCATTCATTCACTTCTACCTTAGCCTTAACCGAAGGCCTTCAATCATTTCGAAGCGTCTCCTCTATCCATCGCCCATTAATTTAAACTGACAAGAATGCCAATTAGGTGAAAACGTTTCTTCTATGCTTTCGCTTCGCACTCCTCCCATGGCGCATACCAGAAGCAATCACCGAAATTGTGATGTAAGTAGGCTTTGAAGAAATCAAGTTCACTGCACATGATAGAAATTTTAAGCCAACTTTTGATGTGACGCTCATTATTTTGTGTTTCAAGGAGTTACTTCATTTCTACGTCAGCAGACTCGTCACAGACAACTGGAGCCATGAATTGTACACTCAAGCGGATGATAATTATCAACAAGTTTCTATCAGTAAACAGATAATTGCCTACTCAATTAGTGTACTCAAATCTTGGATGCCCAGTTCTCGAATTTCATTACAGTATAGCTTGAAAACTTAAGAACGGCTTAATTCTGCTTTGAAAGCTAAGGAATTATATGAAGAGGCTATTGCATTCTAAAAAGAAACCTCATAGTTGAAAAAGTCTAGAAATTTGGGTTCCTATTACCATTTAGAGAACAAGCCGGATTTAAATACTTTTACCATGCTATAAAATTTGTCTTGATGGGTAACAGATTATATAAAAATCGTCGTTGACCTCTCAAGGCCACAAAACACCATTTATTACTTATAACATCGCTTTCACTCTGAGTTTGAGCATGGATGGAATAATACGGGTGATGCAAAACGGTTAGACGAGGAACACTAAGAAGAACATGAACCAACCTCGTCTGCATTATTATTTTCAGCACCTCCACTTCCAGATTCTTGACCATCGGAGGATTTCATCTTTGAAGATTCCTAAACAAAACAATACATAGGTTATCATCTGTCTGTGAACCTCCAAAACATTTAATGTGGTTCTCTAAATCACCACCTTAAAATAAAAAATAAATACCTTTTCCTTCTTGGACATGCCCGATTTCACGCGACTTGAATACAAGAAGTTTTTTTCTTTTCTTCGTTATCTTGTATCCTTTGACACTTGAGCAATTTCTGTAAAAACACAAGATTCAAACCTTTTTCATACTCAATGCATGCATAGTGTTTTAATGGGAAAGTAAAACTAGTTACCTTATTAGATTAATTAAACCACGATGGACCAGAAAGGAAACCTCTAAATTAAACTAACTAACTGTGGTACTCCCCGAGGTCCGGTAGGTTACTTCAGCCCTTTCTGTAAAAAAAAATAATATCATATAAATTTATCAACCGCGAAGCCGATATTCTATCGCATCGCATCGGCGAATGACTTAATTGAACTTAACTAACTTTCTGTCGTGATTTTAATCTTAATCTTGCATACACACCTTTCAAAAAGCAACAGTTCCTTTTAAATCCTTGTAGACTACAAGCAAACTTTACTCGAGACCAATATCTTCGGTTTATTCGTTATATTAGTCCACAATATTTAGGTTCTGGGAACTTTAAAACTATTCCTAACACATCTAGGCTCCAATTTCGCTATTGTACTAGAACGTTCGAAAATCACAACGACAACACTTTTATTTTTTGCACTTATTTTGGAGCTTTTCTCGGCTCAAATCCTGAAATTATTATCATAACTAGGCCACAAATTTGAAACTTATATTTCCTGAAAGCACTTGTTTCAAACAATTACACTTTAAGCAACAGTTCCTTCTAAATCCTTGTAGACTACAAGCAAACTTTACTCGAGACCAATATCTTCGGTTTATTCGTTATATTAGTCCACAATATTTAAGTTCTGAGAACGTTTAAACTATTACTAACACATGTAGGCTCCAATTTCGCTATTGTACTAGGACGTTCGAAAATCACAACGACAACACACTATTTTTTGCACTTATTTTGGAGCTTTTCTCGGCTCAAATCCTGAAATTATTATCATAACTAGGCCACAAATTTGAAACTTATATTTCCTGAAAGCACTTGTTTCAAACAATTACACTTTTTTCTCTTAAAATTTATGAACACAGACAGCGACATCTAATTAGGCCCACTCCGGTTAATTTCAAAACATATGCCGTAGTTTATTTATTTCCTCAATGATGATACACCTTGGCTTCATCAAATCAATCACCGTTTTCCTTCCCAAATAGAACTAACTCAAGGATTTTGACAACACCCTTCCAGTTCATTCATCCACAAACCTTTCCACTTTTTTTTACCAATTCTTCAACAAGTTGTCTCAGGTTAATTACCCACAATATTAGAACCAAAAAATCAATATTTTTTCTGTTAAGTGGCACTGTATGTGTTGTAATCTAATCTGACAGTTTTTACTAGATACTACCCCGACTATCAAAAAAAGCTCTTTTTTTCCTCCAGATCAAAATCAACTGGCATTGTTTACGTCCTGCGCGGCACCATCATCATAAAAAAAAACTCTCCGCCAAACACACACCTTCAAAACCTATCTCTGGCTGGACTTCTTGTTGATCACTCTACCCTCTATAGGCACTTTACTTACAAGGAAACTCTCTTTACTGCCAATACCCTTCGCTGAAACTTATACCATATTACATACCAATGTAACCGTCCTCAAGTCTCCTTTGTTTCAAGCTTCCTAACAAATACTTTTACAAACACTTTTACATTCACAAACACTTAGAATTAGCTGAACATATTTCAAAAAACCATGCAGGTTTTGCACAAACAAAAGATAAGCGTGGTTTTTTTTATATATTTCTCTGCCAATTTACATTACATTTTAAGCAGATGAGCAAAAGTTGAGGTTGTGCGTAGTACTAAAAAAAAGTGTAGCATGCGAGGTTAGTTCGTAGATAATCCAGAGATGTGTTACATTTGAAACAGAAAACATTTTTTTTTCTGCTGCAAAGCATCACCTAAAGGCATTATTGAAAAAAAATGTTGTGGGATGATAATATCATGGATATGCATGTGTTTGGAGAGCATAGTCAAGATGTAGACATTCATGTTTTTTGGAAACCGAGGGTAAAACCTTGTTACTGACCATTTTTATGTCCAAGATAATGATACATTTTTTTTGTCTGCCTTGTGATGTGTGGAGAAAGATACACAGGCACAGAATAGAAATAAAAATGGTGTGAGAAAAATGAAAAAACTCGGTATGTTGTGGTATCACATTGGTGTGGTTTTTTCATCTGTATAGAAATGATGAGCTTGTTTTTGTATCTGCAGCAGATGTGGTGTGGTGTGGTTGGTGGCAGTATCTATGTGTGTAATTTTTTAAGGATAAACCGGACCGGATAGGATGATGTGTTTTTTTGTAATGAAAATAAAGTGTCTTAAAATGTATGAGCCAAAAGCAAAATATACCGATAAATATAAGGTGGGAATTGGGAGCGCTAGGAAAAAAGCCTTAATAGATTAAATATGATATTTGAAATTGAATGGTGAGAACGAAAAGGAAAAATAAATAGTAGGTTGGTAGTTGGTAAAGTAGCTATTTTTGTGAAACTGTTAAGATTGATTTATGCGCGGGTTAGGTGAGCAGATGAATGTTTCTGTTTAGCGTGTGTTATCATGTGTGTGTTTCTACCTCAAGCTATTGAAAGATAGTAAAAGAATGCCAATTTTTTTTGTATACTGAAAATAGATTATGAATGTTTATCCAGAAGTAGAACTGTGTTTGCACATCGTCCACTTGTCATTAGAACAAGTTCATTGGGGTATTTTGATAAATAAATGAAGAAAAAAAGTAGTTCTGGGATACCTTTGGAATAGAGGTTTAGATAGAAGAATAGCATTTCATGCAGAACGCAGCATCATCATAAATTATATAGATAAGTTCATGGTAGAGCTTATATAAAGTAGTACATTAGATAGGTAACTGATATTCCACGAAAACTGGATTTCATGATTTTTTTAAGAAAAAACGTAAAATGTGGGATTGCTTGAGGAATAATTGAAACCAATAATCATTTCGGATTATTATACACGTTTAGTCAAGTGAAAGAATTGTTTTCTGGCAACGATCCATCTTGAAATTACATAAGCATGTATTTTTGGTACTCCACTGCTTATTAGCTACATGATTTTTTGCTGTGTTTAAAATAGCCGTGATATTGATAGGATTTATCTGTTGGTGCTATCAGGTCAGGTCAGATTTGGTTTGGATATAATAAACCCCAAAAGCCTACTGATTGAGTGTGACCTTGATGACATCGTGAGGCGCACATAGTTATTTTACATGTCAATATGACCAAGCCTATCCTTAAATAGAGATCTATTACGTGCAGGTTTCCGATGAGGAGTAGAGGAACTCTACCTTAATCACGATAAATGCAAATTGGATGGTTTGGCAGAAGAGCAAAACGGTTCATTTGAAATGGATTTCATCCATCTTCGTTTGCTTGAAAAGGAGAAGAGCAAACATTGTAAATGACAAGCTTTTACTTTACAGTAGATCCATAAATAGATATAGCCATTTAGCACTTTTTTTCTACAACAAAGTGAGCGGAATTAACCAAAGCTTAGAGCTAGCGAAAAAAAGTTCGCATATTTTATGATTGATCGACAGATGGCCTTTCTAGTCAACATTGCAACGCTGTTCCTGCTTTCTTTAGTTGCCTTCTGCGGCGGCATGTCATATGCAATTGAAACAGCCTCACTCCAGTGCAAAAATAACAGGTATGTTGACTAAAAATGATGTTAAACTTGGGGATAAGGTCTACCCAATGGGCGGCCTATCCCATGCATTTCTAACAAAAATTTGTCCCCAAAAAAATAAAAAATGAAAAATAAACAAGGTACACTGGTGTACAAGGTTCTACATGGCATTTCTAACTAGTGTTTCATAGCTACAAAACAAGAAGCTGATTCGTAAGTCCTGAATAGAGTACATTGTAAGTTACAGAGGATGAATATGAAAAGAAACTTCTTAATTTAACTCAACAAGTCGCTGAGAAACAGTTAAAATTCAATGATTAGCTTGATGAAACCAAAAAATGGTATTGTGGATAGGATAGTATTTAGTACACCACCTAAACCGAGTAACGTTAATTGGCTAATTATGTATTGTCACCTGGCATGGATACCTTGGAACAACCTCTAGTAAAGTAAACAAGAAAACTTTTGCCCGCAACAATTCTTCAAAGGCTCATCTATATAATTTATTAGTTTATCTATGGGTCTACCTAAATGCCTTATCTCATCTAATTTTATTAGAAAAAATGATTTTGATGTATGAATGAAGTAGTTATGGACGATTTTAGACGAAGTGTAATCTTATGGTGGCATGGCTGGGCTGTGCTTGAGGTGTATAGGGAAGACTTCGAGCGTGATGTATGCACAATATAATTTTGTTAACAACAGAAAATACTAATTTAATTGGCAATGATTGATTACGAGTTCATTGTTGTATTGTATAATGTTGTTGTAATGTATTATTAAAATGTTTTTGAATTTCGTTCAAATTGAAAGATTAGAATTTGAGCCCGATATAGGAAAACTCGCCGGAAGCGTATCCCTGTCCAAATTCGGCAGATCAATTTTCTGAAAGTTATCAGATCACGCATGAAATCGTTGATTTGGGTTATTTGTGGTACTATATTATGTGTAAATTGTAAATATTTTAGTGACATTCAATTTAACTTTTGCATTACTTCATTAATCGAATGATTGCAGTCGAACCCCAAAAACAGTCATGATTTAACAATTTTTATTGTTTTCGTTTACAATATCTTATGAAACCTTTTTTTATCTTATCGGCTGTCTTTTTAGAGCGTAATGCAATTACCCCTTTTGCGCGTCAGCAACGTGCTCTGCACCAATAATCTAAAGACTTTCCCAATTTCGCATTTTCATGCTTGTTTACATGCTTATCTGTGACAGACTAAACGTTTTGCTTATTAGATGTGTTAGTTAAAATCGTGATTTGATCAATATAAGCTACGTAGCTTCCCGTCTGCTTCCTCGGAATTCGCACATTCTCTTGATCGATAGATCACTTTTTTATAACAACCATATCCACCTTCAAATCAACACAAACAACTGCATGCACTCCCAGTCCTTGTTAAATACTTTGATATCTGCCAGTCCAGCATTGTGCCCACAAGGATTATCCTTAATTAAACAAAATCAGCAAAGATGTAATGCATTTTTTAACAATCTGTCTCGTGTTACCCTACCTATCTTCTTTGCAATTTACAACCTCATAAAAATCAATCAATCAACTGTATCATTCCATTTCTAATTTCGTCTCGGTTGTCGTGTCATGAGACGAGACATTGAAATGGATTTTATATGGTGGCTCTAAATAATGTAGGTAATGCGTGTGCAATATAGAAAAAATACATTTGTACGCAAGCAATTTATTCGACATCCATAACACATCTTCTTTTCCTTTAACAATCTTTTTTTAATTCATCCGATCCATTTACTGGGCCAAAGTGACAGGCTGAGGACACAATTTCTTTGATAATGATAATGACACACAAAAGATGTGAACAACAGCATAAAAATCAACAACGGTGCTATCATCTCCACTTCTCCCGTTGATTATTAACTTTTTTCTGAAGGTGCTCCTAATTTAAGGACATCCAGGAATACAATTATCCCCAAACCATGAAAAAAACAGTGAAACATGAATGTTTGAGTGGGACTGCTGGTTGCTCTTGATTATCAATGTTGGTACACCAATTAGCGAACAAAAAATTGGCAGTTTGAAAGGACTTCACAGTCTAGTAGTTCCAGTCACCAGGTGGATAGTGCCGATTGGTCATGGGTAGAATGACATACTCACTATTTTTGACCACACGTATTGAAAAACTTGGTATGCACACCTTCCAATTCATATTACAGCTAGTTTTTCAATTTGTCACCTTTAATTAGCATTGCACCATTGCGCTTTATTTCCATTTCACTCCAAAAAAAAGGTTCAATTTTTAATTTATCATTAACAGCAGGGGTTATTGTTGCACTCAGTCCTCACATGCAAAAATATTTTGTGACTTATGTTGTCGTCAGTCATTCATCAGTACCATTTTTCTCCTTGTGACCTTTGTTCTTATAACGATGCGTTTCAAATAGACTTTGGGATAATATTATTTTATTTAAATTGCATAATTTTTTTTACTAGGGTATACTAATCGTTCGGTGCATTTTTGTTCTTGTGAACCTGATAACAATTCTTCAAGAACATGTCATCTAATATCTTTTGTCTCTAAGTTTTTTTTGTATTAATTCATCTTCTTTTTGATCAGATGTGTAGCAATTATTAAGGAAACATTATTATTAAAGATAAAGGACATGCAAAAACACCTATCGCGAACCTGGGCAGAATTTCAAAGTGGCAAGAGTGACGCGTCGCCATCGACCTATTAACCATTTCGCAGCTAGTTATTATCCAATTGCTATTTTTCATGATTTTTCTACTCAAAAACCAAACAAATCCGTTCATATCTGATGATGACATACTGTTTAAGTAATCCCACTCAAGTACGCAGTACTACCAGTCGCATGATACGTTTTTAAGAAGGGAAACTGCTGATCAATCAATTAAAAATGAGTTTCATTGTGTTTTTGTTGCTACATTGTCATCTCTGTTTGTTTTGGGCTAGTTCTTGTGATGAAAATCAAGTTAAAGCTTGTCCATTACACTAGACAGCCATTACAAGCGTTTTATTCAACCTTTTTTTTATTAACTACTCACGCATTTGTGCATCATTACCTGTGTCATATATATAACCGTGGAAAAATATATAACTGCGCATCTTCTCATTCTGAGTAGGTTCTGATTTTTTTCTAATTACTTCACGCTCGTATTTCTTAATCTTTTCATTGACACTCCAAGGAAAACAATCAACGTTGCGAGAATAATTCATCGGAGATTTTTTATTAATCTTGTTTTGTAGCCAGCGGTAAAGATGAAAAGGCTCTATGACCGCTGCGACGAGTTTTCAATCTTCCAATGCAACGCATAAAATAGTTCTTTTTTTATTTGCATGATATCAATCAAGTCATATCATTATGTTGAGTCCTGATATGGTCAATATTTGGAAAATACGATTATTGTCTCTATTTCTCAAAGAAATCGTTAGGTATGCAAATTATTGCAAAGAAAAAATCGCAAAATTCAGGATTCAATGATTAGCTACATAGATTAAAGCACATTAAATCAAGACTGGCGAGTGATTTCAATAGCGACTTGCCTTTGGTCTGACGAAGAGTGACAATTTTGACAATGCATGTCTATATAAAAGACATAAATCGAGGAAGATGACACGATCGCCCTTATCTAGCTATCATCATAATTATAATTATAGAGGGGTTAAATAGGAAAACATCAAGCAAGCTACCTGACATTGGTCTATAAGAAATCACTGACTTAAGTAAACATTAAATATGCTTAATTTTCATTGTTTTACTCGTGGATGACATTGTCACTTGACCTATTAATGTTGGAGCAGACAACTTGTTTACCAGTGGAACTTGTGTGACAATAAAAATTTGCGTACAAAGCCATGTCCCCTAACACTATTCTTAGAAATATTACGATTTGACACATTCATGTGAGATACGTCTTGTACAGTATACAGACGATTGCACTAATATTTTTATTGTTTGCTTTATCAGTTTTATGCCAAAGTAATTATATTTGATCATGGCCATGAATATCTGAATATGACCAACAAATTTTATTGATCTAGGAAAATTGCAAAGATAAAATACACAATCACAGGAATATTTTTCAAGACACCAAAATAAAATGACAATTAGACAAAACATCATCAAAAAGTTTGGTCATTCTTATGAGTATGAGCGTATTGTCTTCAAACGAAATGTAAGAAAATCAATTTCTTGAATTCAAAATAATTTCGTGAAAAATCTATAAGATCATGATGTCAAAAATGATTATTATAATGATGACATTGTTTGACTGTGAACCACATTCTCTCTCCCTAAAAAACCTCCCCTTCATTTTTTTTGTAAATAAACTGTTTCTTTTTGTTGTGTTATGTTTTCATGTAAAATGTAATAGTATTTTTGGCTCAGTAATGAAATCGATTTTTTACGTACAACTATTACGATCATTGTCACAGCCATATAACAATGCTACACTTATATGATTGCATTTTTCTTCCAATGTTAGAGTAAAAATTTACATAATTTAGAAAAAAATAAAAACCATTCGAAAAGCACGTAGGACATGGTTTGTGCAAGCATTCAAAAAAATAGCAGTTTACTTTCGGCACTACTGATGCCACTGCCAGCCAATTTTACTACCCTCCTCCTTTCATCTCATCATGTCATGTTATTCGTGAATGATAGCCAATTATTACTATTATTATTGCTATTATGAAATTTTTGTATTGGAATCGGACTATTATATGAGGCTCCATTTACTTTCGATTTGAACTGATTAAAATTAATCAAGAAAATGTCAGAATTTTTGGCTGGGTTTGAAACGTTACCGTACCGCCGCTGGTTTTACATTTTTGCAGCATGTAACACGTTATGTTTTGATTAACCCATTGAGTCCCACAAAAGTAATGTCTTTTATGAATACATGTCCGCCGGTAATCATCACAAGAACGCCTTCCACCGCAAGACGATCTTGTGGTGTCAGCAGTCAAGATGTGAATAGAATACCTTTCGAACAGAACAATTGATTGTGAAGTGTCAAGAGTAATAGAGAAGGTGCAGCTCTCATCTTCATACTTCGAAGGCTCCCATTTTTTAAAGTTCTAGTTTAGCTGCCTACGCTAAACAAAACTGTAACCCTTGTTGCTCATTTGTTATGTACGACATAGGGACCTGTGTATCCTGAGATCTATATCTTTTTATTTTTCGCACACGAGTTGCTGAATTCCCCTCCAACTTATTTGTCAACAGTAGGGGTTATACCCCATATATTTTTTCGTGAGGAAAGATTTATGCACACGGCAAACTGACAGAAAAGAATTCAAATAACATTCCTCCGCAAATCTCTTTTTTCTTGCATATTTACACATTTCTCCCTGTAAAATACTGCACAAAACTCATCATCTTTTGCATAACTTCAGAAATATTTAATATGATCACTAATGAATGACGTGAAAACTGCAGAGCATGCGTGAACTGATTACTTTGGCTCGTAAAATTATGCAAGATTCAAGCTTAGCAAACCAAATGGGTTTCGCCTAGCTTAGTTACAATAAAATTGGTATTTAAAATGAATTTTCTATTACATACTGGGTACATTCGTTTACAAACAAGCGACCAAAAACTCAAAATTTCTTATCCATGCCCCCGCTCAGTGATGAAGTCGTGGTGGCGGAATTTCTCGCAAAATGATTCGTCTTGAGAAAATTTTTCTCATTATGGACGAGGGAGGACAAAAAAAGATAAATTTTTAGGAGGTAACTAACAGTAAAGTTGGTATAAAATGAAAACACACTGTTTAATAGGGCCTGCAGCAGTTTTAAAGGGCATCCGATTATCTCTCAAAAGTACTCTCAGGGTCTTTATCTTCGCGAGAAAAAATATCAATTTGTGTGCGAGTGCACGATTGAGTGTGTGCAAATATATTATTCATTGGCACAAGCGTATCTGATTTAGCGGAATGCATAAATGCATGCATAAATATTTACTTTTAGAATTTTTAATAAATAAAAAAATAGCAAAATAGCAAATTGAGATTAATCGGACGGGTGAGCTAATAAGAATTATTGCAGAAGCGATAAGGATACATTTTGCAGTTACACATCATATTTGTACAGGAGTCGATTCTTCTAATTTGTGAACTGCATCCAACAGTCCCAAACTAAGCTTATTCAACCTAGTCAGTACTCACCCGTCGCCAATTCTCGCAAGTGTGCCAACAGGTGCTTCTGGTTGTCATTATTTTCACAAGTTTGTTTGCAAACTTTGTAAAATGATATTTACAATAATTTTCAAAATTTTTGGGGTTTACATTCATTATTTTCGTGTGTTTTACGAGTAAAATTGTGCATTCCACAACGGGATGCATCTATTTTCAAAGTTGATCATTATTTTTGTAACAGGTGGCATTCATCATGATAGTTTCTTGGCATACGGTTAAGTTACTTCAAATGCACACAAATGAGAATTATTGTGACTCACGACACTAATTCTTGATGCGAACGAGTGCTTTTCCATCATAAATAGTTAAACGATGGAAGCTATGAATCTTCTTGCGCCTTGCCGCGTATTAAAAATGGTCAAACACGGTCATATCTTCTGCGAAAGAACGCATTTAACTTCATGTTATTTACTTTTTGGTATTATTATACAATCACAATATTCGTTATTTTTCGCTGATTGTTTATTGACAAAGTGTATTTTAATTTGGGAAAATAAGTGGGCCCTTATTACTCAAATTGTCGTGTATTGTACAGCAACCGCTCGGGGAAGCTGTCCAAAAATCATCCTACAACTAGTGCCAAGAGTGTTACTCTGTTAGCGCCAACAACACTGTTGCAATTTTCTGGTTAACAGCACCTCATGAAGGAATACTGAAAGAGGAAAAAATATGAGGACTGAAAATGAATCATCTTCATAATCAGACTTGGTGTCCGATTGTTTATTGTATTCACCGTCATGACCATCAAGATAAAAATGAAAAAAAAAAATTGCTGATAGCTGACATAAGTTTTACTTTTGTCGCTCCGCTTATCGGCCTGCGTCATCTCTTCTGTACCGTCATCATCATTTTCAAGTCCGAAATCTGAAGTCGGCACTGTGCGACTAACTGATATCATATTGCTAAATGGTGACAAATGTCTTTAAAAATAATCGAAAATGCATTTAAGAAGAAAATTTAAGGGTAAAAGGTATCATCAAAACCAGCGAAGGCTATCTGACAGTAAAATGAAATATAAAAAGGCTCAAATTCCCAGTATTTATAGCAAATTAAGAACTACGTGACATGTCAGCATGACATTTGATACTATTGTGGACCGCAGGACTATTTATCTACATGTTTACTTTTACATGAATACTTCTTCACTGCACATTTTGTTATGTTGAAATCCATTGTACTACGCGCTATTCCCTGTTTCTGTTTCCTATTTCATATGAAAATACAGTGGAACTGCTATATTAGGCCTATACTATATAAGGACACTTCCAGTGTAGGCCTACCCAGCTGCGTGCCGTTCAATTTTGCTTGCAAATTACTCTTCATTTTAGGCCCTAATCCTTTAGTTCCACTGTATATGTCAAAGTGTCACAGAAGTAATATTTTTGCAACAAAAAAAGTTGAATGAAAGGAACTTTTGCTCTCCCGAAGAAATTGCCTCATATTTTATCCTGCTAGTTCAATCTAATTCATGCCATACCTTAACTAATGACCTGTACACGCACGATTTTGCTCGCTTTGTTTGCTATTTCATTATCAGGATCATTTATATTCCAATTTTTATTTATATTCCTTTTTTTAAAGGATTCTCCTGATCTCTCATTACACCTTTTCACTATGCTTAGTGCGTCATATACTCAATCAACAACAGCTAAAAATGCACACAGTTTTTTAATGATGTGCATGTCGTTTGAAACTCATAAAAACTGTATTATTGTCATAAAAACTGTTATATATTCACTGCTTACAAGGCAAAGAAGATGAGTACAAAGTAGAATGAGTGTGATCGTAACAGTCACACTCAAAGCGGATTTTTGTCAATGTCCATGAAACAAACCATGTTTGGTCCACATTATTTGGAAATACCTGCAAATGAGTAATGTCACTGAGTATCATCATTCCAATTATAGTTTACTGTTTTATCTCAAGAAAAAAATATTAGAATGTAAGCAGTCCAAATGACCAGCAGTTTTTTTCAGTGTCACCCACATTCCAATTTTCTTCTAGTTTGCAAGCTTTAAAAAACGTTTATCTGTTGGTGATTTCGCTAATACGGAATGTAGATTGGAATGACATGCATCATTATCCTTGATGTTCCTGGTACGAAACTGCATCTCTGGCCACACAGGGGTAAAGGACAGGGTCCTTCTAGTGATGCATTTGCACTCCTAAATTGTCAAACTGCCAGGCATTATTCTCATTAAATATTCGCAAGGAAAAAAATTGTAACATAATACACAAAAAATGCACATGTGTCATTGCAGATCAACTCACGAAGGAACAAACAATGCCCAATTTATTTTTGATATGTATGACATACCGTCATCTTCGTCAAGCTCCTCTTTGTCGTCTCATCGTCCCCGACTGAAGTTATGAAAAATTTATGATCTTTATCAATTTATTTTTTTTTCTATGAATTGGTCCGGTGGTCATAATTAACGAGAGCTTGCGAATTATCGAGAATTTTATGTAAAATATATAACTTGAGCAGCAGGAAAAGTTTAATAATATGCATATATAATAAAAGACCTACACAAATCTACATTTTTACAATGTTTTTTATGCGATTAGTTTAAAAAACATGGTTGATTTAACATGGTCCTGCGACTACTTATTGCCTACTCCCTCCGATCCTGTGTCTTGTATTGGAACTGATTTGCAATCGGGTGATCGTTTTCGCCGACTATTAGCAACAGACACTCATAAGTCGTAAATTTTTAGTGAAGACGATCCTTCGGCTGATGAGCACGAGCGAAATACAAGCAGTAAAACTAATAAAATGAAATAATAAAAATTGAAATGAATAAAAGATCAGGGAGCTGAGCAAAACGACAACGCGCGATCGAAGAAGGAAGCCTGCCTTGAAAATCCTGTCCATTAAGAGTAACTATTTACATGTTTACATTTTTATCCATTCTTCAACTTCTACAACTGCTTGTTTATGATGAAGATGCTCCCTTTTCACAAAAAAAGCAAAGAAGACAAGCAGATTTGCGTACGTATATACCATAAAGTGTATTGAAACACATGGAGGAGGACAATAAAAGTAAATGATGCATATAAAAATGTTCAACGTTTTGACTTATTAAACGATGATGATGATCACTCTTAAGGTGCTACGCGTGTAGGTATTATCCTGCGTTTTCGTTAGTTGTATAACAGCATCTTCACCTAGTATGGAAGATGGATTCAAATTAGCAAGACAAGGAGTACAATGCGATGATAGTTAACTGTTCCCTATGAAAATGCACTGGGCCGCGCGATACGGCACTAAACCTTTTTTTGGGTGACGGGACGCTCGTAGTTGGCGTTACATTGTGATGATGAGAACGTGTCGTCGGAGTGGTAACGTTTCTTAAGAAAGCTTGGCTTGGAGGATGATGATACTGAAGATGAGCAAACTAAAGATGAAGCTGACCATTTTAAACATATCTTTTTAGCACTAAGAGGACTATCATTAGGTTGAGATTACCCCTTCGAATAAGCATTCTTTTGTTGTAATGGTAGTAGAGGGGTAAAATAGTAGTCGCGAAATGTTATAATAACTGCATTCGTATTAATAATCGTGTTGAATGTTACGCATTGTGTGTTGTAGTACGATAATATGTAATATGTTGTTTTAATGGTATTTTTTGGATATATTTTTTTCAGAATGGAGTTATAGTGGGTTGAAGATGAGCCATAACGTAAAATGGGTATGCCACGAAAAACGCACACATACACGTTCTCCTCTTGGTTAGTACGAAATTTTTGTGCGTCCGCCATCCAAAACTCCATACATATATAAATGACCTGGATTTGGAGGGACTCCAATCAGTGTAACTTTGTCTGCTCACCTGTAACCTGTGTAGATTACAAATTTTGGAAGCCTTTGTAGTGAATTTGGAAATCAATTTTACTATTTGTGTGGCTGGACGAGATTTTTGAGGAGTAATCGATTCAAAGATGAAATACCTTCAGGTGTCTGAATACATATTTTTGATTTTATAATCTGATTATTGACATCTCAGTTTTGGGTTGAAGCATCTGAAAAAAAGACCGGGTTTCTGATTTCCTCGAGCTGAAAACGGAATAGAGTTGAATCGCATTGTGACAAAGTTTCCACTTCTTTTCATAATACTGAAGTTTTCAAGAACATCACTTGCTAGCTTTTAGTTTCAGTTTCAATAGCTTTCTGTTTTCATAAACATTCTTTTGAATTGTGAACTGTGTTCTTTCGTTTTTGTGCCGAGGAGCAAAACCAGCAAATGTTTTAATTTCTGAAACTTTGCCTTTTAATTCATGTCCACATCGAGCTACAAATTTTTAACTGTTCTCTGTATTTTGCTTTGTTAGGTTTGTTCTGTGCTGCTTTTGGTAGCCGCCTCTGCTCTTGGACAGTACAACTACCAAAAGCCTGCTGCTCCCCCAGCTCCTCCAACAACTCCCCGTGGAACTTATCTTCCTCCAAAAAATGAGCAACAAGAGCAAATCGCTGCTGAAGGACTTTCTCCAGACGTAAGTAGCCTCCACCTTCGTAGCTATTTAGCATACCTGCTTCAGCAAAAGCGTCTTTACACATTAGCCGAAGAATCTTGCGGAATGCGGTTGATTTGCATGCTCAATGATTCCAATGACCGTCGTCTTTTTACCCTCCTCCATGACATTGTAGCCTATTAGAGGTCACATTTTGCATAGCAAACGATTTTAGTGCATTCATTAACCTGTACAGTATCTTCACTTCCTCGCCAGTGTCGGCTGTAATTAGCATCTCAAAGTAAACAGAGCACAGTGGTAAAGTTGTGCCTCCACAACATGGGTTCCCTACCGGTACCTCGCCTCCACTTTTTCAAGGTTTCCAAATAAGTGCATCATCGTTTTTCTATTTTTATAATTCCTGTACACAACAAGAACGACAAGTTTCAAGTCCCAATAATTGTTAATCAAAAAGTGCACATATTGGAATTTTTAAGGCACTACCCCTTCTCGAAGAAAACCAGTACTCCTCCAAAACAGCTACACAATGCAGCTATAAATGCAAACAAGAAGTGAACAGTAATTAATTCATACCTACGCTAGTTTTATCGCTACAGCTGCTATCACGATTTATGTTCCTTTATTTGCCCAGTAGTAGTTAAAATAGTCTTCCTTTAATTAAAAAAATCCATTTACCTGCTCATCTTTCTTGTTTTCTGCCAAACTTGATTATGTAGACAAAACACCTTAAAATACATACGAAAGGCCAAACTAATTTTCGTGCGGATTACGTAGCCCAGCGAAATGAAAAATAAATTATCTGAATCCATTAGTATCAGTATATCTAATACAGTGCACCCTTGAAACAGATCCACAAGTGCATCATCCATCCTCTACACGAAGCAAAAGCCAGGCTACTATTTAATAGGGTAGAAATAGAAAATTAGTTTTTCCCCAAAAAAAATAGCTAAAGATTTATCGTGACTGTTTCGATGAAAAAATTATTTGTGACATGGGCCATTGACGCGTGTGAGGTGGAACATCTCGTGCTTTAGGTGGCAACTCCACACACGAAAATCAGTAGGAGTAGCTGTAGGATGCATGATTTTTGTCATATAATTTTTCAGCTCGAAAAAGGTATTTATATTGTCTTTTTAAGTGGGATGAATAAAGTGCTAAGTTTTCAAGGAAAATGAATGATGACTATTTTTCCCAAAGAAAAGTTGGATGATGTCCTATTAAAACTCTAAAGTATCCTTAATCTAGTGCTCTATAAATATGTTCAGTTAGAATCGCAAGATCTTCGCATGTATAGCTGAGCGACAAGCTCACCTTGATTCCTTCACTTAGTCAATTTTTCAAGTCTTTAAAATCGAAATATTATTTTCGACTTAACGAGGTAAGCAAATTTAGGTTGTCATTACATGAAATGCAGTTTTTCCACCTGCTTTTATGTTAGGGATAAAAAGGTTGCGTGCATTTCGATGTGAAGAAAACTGCACAACTTGTCACTAGCACAATTATTTCCTAAAGTTGGGCATGTCATACTCTTTCGAGTATATGTACCTGGACACTGCACCAGCAATTGATGACGATACTTACGTTTTTAGGGATGATGAATGTGAAAAAATTACATTTAATCATAATGGTTAACTATAATAATAGCAGTTGTGTGGAACTCATTAGCCTCTTTCTCATCTTTCAAGTGCATCGTCATCCAGATCACCAAGTGGATGTTTTGGCGAACTCGTTCACAAAAGCTTTTCCTTGAGATTTACTCAATAAGGGTGTAGATTATTTCAAGACTTTGCCAGAATTAGGATATATTTTGTTATAGAGGAAAGATTTTAAAATATTATGCGTAACAGGATCCATGCAAATAAGAAAAATAGAAGGGTCAAGTAAGGTGGAAATGAGTATTTGATGCGATGAGCACATGATAATGCTTTGATCATCCTCTTGAATTCCACCTTACCCTTAAGAATCCCCCATTACGGCATAGAATTTGTTGTTACTGAGTAGATAACAGGCTTTTTATGTAACCGTCATTACGGTTATTACAGTACTTCAAGAGTTTTAGAGTGTGTTAAAGGGCTAATAAAGGCAGGAAAGGCCACAAGAGCTCACCCATAAAGCTCATTTGATCAATTTTGTCTACTAACAGCAAACGGATGAGGATGGACAATGTCACGCGTATTGTTCACGTCATCCGAATCGTCTAAGCTGCATTTTTATAGGCAAAAACCCAACATCGTAGGAAATAGAAATTACGTATTAAGTAAAGTTTTTTGTTCGTAAAACGTCCACCTTACCTCAGTACAAATGAGATTATAATGACTATCAATTGAAGTATAAGATTTTTGTTATTTGATAGTGGGGAAAACAGACAAGAATGAGGGTGATTGTTTTCATGATCTTGGCTGATTTTGAACTGAGAGACAGGTAGTCAAGTACATCGGAAAATGAAATCGTTCTCAGAAAATCACGACTTAGGTAGTGAATCATTTTAATATCATTGGTGCAACTATCTAATTTTAATACACTTGAGCTGATGATTTGATCGTCATTGAGCTCATATCACAAAATGACTTGCATTTCTAAATTGTTTTTTTATCATTGCTGGAGTTGGGAGTTAAAGGCTATTTTCTTTTGGTATACTTGCGAGGTAGTCGTATGCTAATGATATTACAATGATAAACTTGTCTCAGATAAAACTTGTGACGCGTTTTCTTTATGTGTCGTATGTATAAACGACAAAGAAAAACAAACGAAAAAGTTTGTCGATGTAATTTTTGTTATATAAAAAATGTGATTAAGACGAGAAGTTGCAAACAGGACCTCTAGAAGTAACTTTTATATGAAAGATAAATGCACATATATTTGAGTCACTATGAAAAACCCTGAAGGTTACTTAAATACCTAATCGCCACATAATATTAGTTTTTGATGCAGATTAGGCTATCTTAAAGGCACATTATAAGAAAAAGGAAGATGAAACAATTCGTTTTATTTCATGATATCATGAACTTGATATTCAACCTTAACTTCTAATAATAATCATGGTGTCTTACTTTACAATAAATTATCTTGCTCTGTATATGGGCACATCCTATCTGTACTTGTCACAAGAATATATTACTGTCTTATCAACAACGCTTCATAGCACTGTTAAGTAACCGTTTCAGTTATAAACATCCGCAGAAGACACTACTAGTTAGGATTATCCTCATCTTATGAAGTCATTTGTTTAATCCATTATCTTACTCCTCTTCACTATAGACTGTAGCTCTTTAAATAACAGGGCCTTTTGAGAATGGGACGAAGAAAATTGATAACAATAAATGAGCATCTCTGATCAATCATTGATGTCGTTACTTAAATCATCATCCCTCTTGCTTCTTCCTTTAGCCCTATTGTCCAAGCCATTATTGAGGAAAATGCAAACATAACATACATTTGGAATAATATTTAAGTAGCTATTGATTTCTATTACCAAACTACTTTCAATAATAGTGTTCTCTATTGATTCGTCCAATTTCAGGGTTAAGATTCATTCATACAAATCAACAATCATATTTCTGTCAACATAACTCATGATTGTAGACACTTTCATATGTCAATAGTTTACATTGATCTTCATCAACTTATTTTTTCCATAGTTGGTAGCTTACAATCATCATCCTCAATTATAGAAATAGATGTTTTTTGTTGGTACGAATGTTCTACATGAAACAAGCATCCCCTTTTGCATTGAAACCTAAGAACTTTTTTCATTAAATTCCTTTCTATAGTTGAGGTTGAAGATGACCAACAGTTTTTTATTGATCTTATAAAACAAAAACGATAAAAATGAACCCTGTAATTACTTGGACCCAGACTACTAAGCTTTAATTAATTGTAAAATAATCATTGATTGAGCAGATGGTTCGCAAAAGCAAGCGTCTCAGGTATAGATACAAATCCTCTTTGGATGAAGCTGTATTGTTCTCAAATCAAGTTGATTGTTTATCCGAGTTCAAACAAGAATGCTATTGCTATTAGCTTTATTGGCACAATAAAAGCTATTACGAAATTTTCGTCTGAGGGTGAATTATAATTACTAAAAAAAGTTACATAAAAAGTTCTAGTATAAGGTAAAAGGGCGAAGTGATCTAAAGTCAAAAATGATAGAAGAGTTAGGATGTCCTTGTCTGAGGGCTATGTGAGTGGACATTCTTCTGAAAAGGAGAAAATTTACCGCATCGCAAGACAATTACCTACGTGAGCTTATAATTAATTTTTTTTGAAAAGAATAAAAATTCCTACTAACCTAATTTCTTTGTTTCAAAAAAAGGCGTTATATGAAAGAACCAAGTAGTGTAGAGATCCAGTGCCTTTGATGATGACGCAGGAGACTGTAATGATAATATTTGCTTAGTGTATTTAAGTCAAGCTTTGTGTGTCATCATTGCCATCAGCATGTTATTATTACTATTATTACCACGCTTTTTTCAACAGCCCACAGAAATAGTAATCTTTTGCATTTTAAATGACATGAAAAATATTTTTACACCTACAAAACTCATTCGCACAAGGTGATGAGTGAATCACCGATCGTCTCAAGAGTATTACGCAACGGAAATGCATGATAAAATTGTTATTAAAATTGAGTTTTTTTTTTTTGTACGAGAGAAAAAAAAATCATAATATGATTTTGCATGAAAGGTACACGACACAGCGACATCATTAAACTCAAAGTGAATCATTTTTACCGGTGATCTTCTGAAACTAATAGAATGCTTGTAAACTATCAGAATAGAATTATGTTAAACGTGAGAGTAAAAAAACGACTGAATGAATTAAACTTGAGCTTCACAGGTAGGCATGCATGGCATGCATTCTATTTTGAAATTTAACACAGTTTTTTCGTTGAAGATGGTTGAGTTTAAAACGAAGGTTTGCAGGTAACGACATTGAACACTGATCAGACATGCATGACACACATCTTTTTGGCTAGGAATTAGTTGCTCGTTATCATAATCACCTCATCTGATCTTTATGATCTCTTCCACTTGACTTTCAGTTCAGGTGAGGAAAAGGTAGATGTTGCGTTCGATTAATGTGCAGTCGCTGTGAATACATAACGAGAGAGACAGAGAGAGACAGAGAGAGAGAGAGAGAGAGAAATGGTCACAGGTTGAACAGAATTTGACAACCGTTTCTTTTCCACTAACAGCTTGACAGAAAAGGTTATTGCGTAACAAAAACACTGATTAAGTCAAAAGAATGACAATAAAACGTTCTATTATCGTCGTGTCGATGTTTACGATGGCTATCACAGTTTGAACGGGGAAAAGCAACTGGAGTATACTTAACTGTGACAGCCGTAAACATTGACGTGTATTTTCGTAGGAAATTTTTCAGATGCGTTCTGCAGCCTTCAGTGCTTTGGGAAGATGCATAATGCTTCTTTTGAAATTGAAATTCCAAAGGTCACGTCAAAATTACCGGCGACATGTTTTGAATAACACTTCGGAACACACGCATTTAAGTGTTAGCACTACGATGCGTATACAAATAGCAAAAATGTTGTAACGTAAATGCGCAATCACAAGAAGGCCTCACAACGAAAACACTAATAACAAATGCGACACAATTCATGAATGAAAAATCAATTAAGAGAAAATAAGAGTGATAGACGGACACATTATTAGGCACTTGTGCACACAGTAGAAGAAAAGAGTTTGCATTGTGCAACTCATATGTAAAATTTCAATACTTTTAAAATTTGATTTATCTGTCGACATCGTATCTTTAGCAGTCTCATAAGCAGAACAGCTATTGTAATTTGTCACTTGTCAGTCAATTTAAAGAGTTATACATAGTTGTCCGAAAAAAAGCTAACAAGAAATTTTGTAAATATGTGATTGAGTAACAAAATACTTCTGCTGGTTAAATAGTTAAGAATGCTTGTATCATATTTTAACAGTTGAGGGAAAAACACTATTCATATTCCCTGTACTATTTAAACATTATACAACCGAAATACCTAATCATGGTTGAAGATCAGGCGACATTCAGTATTTCTACAGTAGTATTCGTTAAGTATGCTAATATATAATTGCTTTTTTCCTCTTTGTGTGGATTCATATACCTGTGTTTTGTTCTTTTCCATGCTGCTTGTTCTTTTGCGCAAAAATATGACCGTCAAAACCGCATCTTTTGTCGATGAACATAACAAATAGGTTTTTTATATCTATGACGCGCCTATAGAGTGGTAGAATAGTTAGTTGTAGTTGTAACAGTGGTGCCAATGGCATTGTACTCTTCTTCTTTAACTTTTTTTGCATGTGAACTTGTTTCCAATCATGATCATCGTCAGTGTCATCTTTGTAGTCATCATTGTCAGCATCTTCACTTGTTTTTCCTATACACACTCTCTTTCTCAAGACAAATAGCTACCCTCTGCTAGCCACTGAATAGGACTTTTTGCACAAAATACTGCGCTGCCATGCTGGTTATTTATTCGTATCTGTTGCGTCATACTCTTCGCCTCCGGCAAGGTAACTCAGATGGAAGGAACTTGTGCCTACATCGGATTGTTTACTGCTTACTTTTGCAAGCAATGAACTTGTATGAATATATTCTAAAATTTCTCATTTCAAACTGTTTCTCACAAAACCTACCTGCATTCAGGGTTTTTTTTCTCTCGCATTAGTATTTTAATTATGAACTCCGAGTAATAATAGAAGGGAAAATTATAATAATTCGAATAGCTTGGATGATAATTGCATACTTTAAGAGTATTAGCATAGGTGTACTCATTCACACGGACTTAATACCTATAATATCCTCTTTTAAATACTCATTTAGTCACATAATTTGTCTG
>VICI01000967.1:0-26278 GCA_019593645.1 Akabosia matsudoensis | reverse complement strand
AAAAAAAGCGTATTTTGCACAAAAAATATTTCAGATGGTGTAAAAGTGTACCAAAAGCATTGACTCTAGATTAATATGTTATAGTAAGAGGAACAGTACTTATCACTTATAACTGTTATTAAGAAAAATCCGTCACCCAAATCTTCGAATGGATGGGGTGTGTTATCTTTAACTTCAAAGTTATACCGCTCTGCTGCTCCAAGCCAAAAACGACGCCACATATCACGAAAGCGAAGCCGCTTCATTGCCCTTTCCTACTGTCGACGTATTTGTCAAGGAGTGCTGTGCCTTCTCCAGACGCGCAATCGAGATACATTTTTCAAGAAGATTGTGGTCTCTGGTGAGCATCTTAGGAATGCACATTTATAATTAGTTTATTACCATGGTTTGAGTCTGGGAAGAATATTGTATCAGAATTGCGCACAGCTCGACTTTGGCGTACTTCTATTAGTGCAAGTAGGGGTGCCGTCTTTGTAATATGATCTTTAAAGTAGTTATCGATTGCTAAATGTATTATAAAATTTACACAAATATAAACATGAGACTTTATTGCACTAAAACCATACAGTTTGCATTGTCTTACACATATATTTGCAGAATGGCTACAAACTGATTTGTCCTTTTAACATAAAGTATTAATGATGTTCTCAAAGTCAATGTCTCAATGAGCTGATAGGTAGGACATTTTAAAGTATTAAAAATATTTAAACAATAATAGAAAGGATTTCGCATAGCCCATCTTTATCGAAAAAATCAGACACCACAGCGCGTATCCACCGGATTTACTTAAGAAAATACACAAAATAACATAAATAAAGCTGCGACCCTTTGGGGCTAGAATAGTATCAGATTGAGAGTGCATATGTACATACAGCATGTAAATCATAAATCGAAAGAGAACTAACATAACATGATAACATGAAGTATACTGTAGTACTGCACACATTCTAATCTCAGATCTATGAAGGTTATGTAGATTGATAATTTGAAAAATAATGCGACAAAAATGACAATCTAACTTACACTCTAATTAATGTTTCCTAGTCACTTACATACCTAACACGAAAAGAAAAGATTGAGAGGTATGAAATATTATGTTTTTTTGTGTAAAATATGTTTTCCTGGTGTTTATCATGCTACATACACTCATATTCAAGCAATAGTACTTTCAGTCTCAACCTATCCATATATTATGCGCAAAAAAACCGTTGAAGAAAGACAGGAAAAATATGATAAGATGATAGCACTAATTTACTTTAAGTGAGACCAAAACGCAGTAAGGCAGAGCTAATTGATAGGTTCAAAATCCCGTCTTACTTACAGTATCTTGTAGGAATAAACCTTAACAATTTTCTTTCTTTCCAATATAAAAGAGCTGTTTTTGTATGATCCTCCCACGGATGCGTTCACAAAATGCTATACAATTTTCTAGTTTCCATGTGTACTGGAACACAAAGTTTTTCGAACACACGAGTAAGTAATCGAGACTTGTTAATCATTCATACTCATTAAATTTTTGCATACCAAATCTATCAAAACTATTATCGAGTAATCAGAATTTTACAAACCTAACGTAATTTTTGGCTTTCATATTAACATCAATATTAGTTTAAACATAACTGCTAGAGCTATCTATCAATGATTTATCCAAGTGTCACTCCTTACTATGTCCGTCAAAATGTCAAAATGGTGGTCAAAACTTCAATTTAAACGATCAGGAAAGCACTTCATTTGGAAGAACCATCGGAGGAGCGTTCATGAACCTTTTTGTGTTGCTTCAATCCAGATAGCTGAGTAAATGCTTTTGCACAAATGAGACAAACATACGGCTTTTCCCCAGTGTGGGTCCTTTCATGTTGAACCAATCTGTAATAAAAGTATCCACGTGAAACAAACGTCTAAATTAGAACCAAGGATAAACAAAACAACGCTTACCCAGATTTTTGAGTGAAAGCCTTCTCACAGTAGCTGCATCCAAACGGCTTTTCATTCGTGTGCAATCTTGACACAATCACAAAAAAAGATACTCGCAATTAATTATGCGTTCATGTTAAAAGGGAATAGAATGGTTACATTACCTTTCATGCTGAACAAGACCGGATTTTTGAGTAAATCTTTTGTCGCAAAAGTTGCATCCAAAAGGACGTTCCCCTCTATAAAATTAAGTTTGAAACTGATTATAAAATCATTAACATTTTAGTCACTATATGGTGTTAACGTATTATCTACTTACGTGTGTCGCCGCTGATGTTGCAACATTCCAATTCGTTGTGTGAATCTTCTTCCGCAAGTTACACACTCAAACGGCTTCTCCTTCTCTGGAATTATGGGAGGAGGGGGTGGCGGGGGCGGAGTAACTGCTAGGAATTTCTTCTTTTTCTTTTGGCCCGGCAGTTTGTTCTTCTTGGCCTTCTTTGGCTTCCCGTTTCCTGTGGCACTAATATCTGAACTTCCATGATTCATCCAGTGGTCATCTATGGGGCCGCCACCTGAAAGTGAGTTTTTCTCTTTCTTTACACTGAGATTCTGTGCAAGACCTGCAGGGGACATCATGGAATATTGACAGTCTGAGGGGAAAGAATTCTGAAGAAGAGGTTGTTGTGACATCTTGTTAAAATTATGCTCTTGTTTAATCATCTTATGTGGGTCTGGGATATGCAAAGAAACTGAAGGATGTTGCTGGTGCATAGGCATACCCATATTAGGATTTCCCATCAAAGCTTGTTGAGGTATTCCAATCACGTGGTGATTCCTAGAAACAAGACAATTATCGTTTTCTCTTACAAATCGCTTCCATGAATACCACTTCACATCGTCTTTTCGTATTATTTTTTTTTGCTTACTGCTGTCCAAATGGATGTCCAAATTGCTTCATTTCTATTTGTCCCGGGTGAAACTGATGCTGTGGTGGATTATGTGACGCCATTGCGTGGGCCATTAGCTGTTCCATCATATGCTTCCCTTCCACACACTGTAATTGTGTATATCGTTGTGCACTTCTTCAAAATCCCTCTTTCTGTCAAATTTTATTGTCCTAGGCAAAACAAAACATCTTACTTGTTTTACATCAAAATTCACTCTCACTCCAAAGCACACTACCTCATATTCATTTCCAGAAAAAAAAAACAACTGCAGAAATTTTTCAAAACATAACCACGGGTAAACTAATAAACTAAAAACGTCAATCTTAATCACCAACCCTGATTTCCCATAAAAATTGGAAGTTTCCAGGTTCCAGCTCCAATTTCCACTGCCTCCCACTCTCCCACCAAAATATTCCCCTGTTTTTCAGTCAACCTTCTTTTTTATGAATACTTTTAACTCACATAAAGAAAAAATTGTTATTCTAAGCGAAAAATCGATAAGGCACAAGACGAACTATAAAAAACTTTTTTTTCTCACCTTTTCCAATCCCCTTTCGAATACGAAAAAAAACACTGATCACCTCTCAGGGGATAATTTTTTTTTGCATAGGCGCCAGCGTAGTTGAAATCTACCTTTGTTTACATTTTTTTCTACTTTTTTCTACTTATTTACTTTTATATTTTTAACATGTTTTGGAATAAAAAAAATGAATAAACAAAACAATGAAATTCCTTGTGATGAAACTCGCCGGGCTGGCTTGTTTTTATCATTTTTTTCATTTACATTTTTTTCTACTTTTTTCTACTTATTTACTTTTATATTTTTAACATGTTTTGGAATAAAAAAAATGAATAAACAAAACAAGGAAATTCCTTGTGATGAAACTCGCCGGGCTGGCTTGTTTTTATCATTTTTTCAAACAGGAGCAACCTGCGACAGAGTGGATTCGAGTTATTTCCATACTCGTCTCGCCTCACCCCAGTCGAGAACAGCATTTTTTTTGCTTAGACTCGATCCGACGAAATGTCACGATAGCGACTGAGTTCTCGTTGGAGTTCGTTTGGAGTGGCTTGTTTTGATAACAAGCCCATTCCTCCAAAAAAAAAAAAATGCTTGCGCTGCTGCTGCTGGAAAAAAAGGTAATTTGTGAGCCTAGAAACAGCAGAGGAAAAACGGTAAGAAAACATGTACCACATCTGGCTGAGCTGCTGCTGCTGTGGAGGTGTTGCGGATGGAGGGGAGTAGAATATAAAACTTGGTGAGCTGAAAATGACAGTTGTTTTTATTTCATTCTAACGAAAAACAATAATCTTTTTAGAAATTGAGATCGCTATCGGTTAAAATATGTCTTGAACATGAGTAATCAAGAAATGAACAAGTTTTGTTCCTATTTCGATCATGTCGAAGTTTAACACTAGGAGGGAGGGGAGGAGGACAGAGCTGAGGTTGTAGGCTGTCATTTTGTTTGAGGATTTCTCTGATGCTACACGGTGAAGGTGTTGAACAAGGTATTTTAGAGTAATTCGGTGTCCAGGTGGAAGCGAAGCAACAAGGGCTTGAACAGTATCAATCTTCATTTCACCTGGGGTCCGGGGGATTTCCAGTCGAATGCAGAAGAGAAACAATTTGTCATCCGTCAGGGGTAAGAAGACAGACGCAGACAATGAAACAAAAAAAATACACAGTTTATCAAGTTTCTCATGCGAAAAACAATAATCATAATACGTAAAATTGTGAGAGCAGCTTGGAAATGGCTTTTTGTTTTTCTTGAGATTAGTCTTTCTTTGGAAAACAACGTTGTTTTTATGTGTTGTTCCAAGGAAGAAATGAGAAAACAACCTGAGCTTTGTTCCTTAACAAACTCCAAGAAGGCTTCCTGGGTTATTAGTGCGTCAGGCAACTGCCTGAAGAAAAGCTTGATCAAACCAGTTACTGCATGAATGTCGACTTGATGATTGGCAAGCGTGGTATTGATTTTATCTGGAAATAGAAAGAAAAATATTAAGTCAAGTTGAGCTTGAAGCTTTTCTGTTTGAGACGCGAAGAAAAAAAACCACTTCATTTTAGCTGTACTTTTTGTGGAATAAATACGAAAGGATTTGGCATGAGTTGATTCTTAATATCATTCATCACAATGATTAGATCAGTCATTTGTTGGAAAACAACTTCCAAGTGTGGAAAAGTCGTTGATCAATATCATAGTGCTAAGCATTTTTCGTTCCTTTTTTCATTAATTTACCAGTCATGTTCAACAAAAAGGGAAAAATCTGTCAGAAACTTTCTTTTTTCTCTCTTGCTTTTTCTAGTATTAATCTTGCAAATAAAATGTATAGATTAGTGGCGCCACTTCATTGGACAATGCTGTAGGAAGCTAACTTTCATCCCGCACAAATTTTTCAGACTGTTACAAATACAAGAATAATGAATTGAGTGATGATAGAACTTGAGAGTTCTACCCAAGAATACGCTTCAAACTGAGTTACCAGCGATTTTTCTCGTGGCTCTTACAGTTATTGGATTAATCTTTATACCTTGTTCAAAGAGACTTTTGAGTTTTTCAATCTCCTCTAAGGATCCACAAATTCGGTAAATTCCTTCTGTGGTAAGACCACGCACTTCTACTTCATTAATACATGTTTGCAAAATGTACGGAG
Organism: Akabosia matsudoensis; assembly: GCA_019593645.1. Lineage (NCBI taxonomy): Eukaryota > Metazoa > Arthropoda > Collembola > Entomobryomorpha > Paronellidae > Akabosia > Akabosia matsudoensis. The sequence goes on along the minus strand of VICI01000967.1, from coordinate 20,759 downwards.
GTCCATGCGATTCGTTTCTGCCATTCACCAGGCTCCCTTTGACAAGCGAAGTCAGATCAGATGAAAAGGGAGAAAGCATTGTCAGATCTGGATTGCATCGTGTCTTCACATTGTCAATACATGACTCATGAACTGTCAGACGGCAGTCTGGAACATATATAAAAAATATAGAGGCGAGAAAGGAAATTACTTTATCACTATCACATCCAAACAAACAACGTAATACACATAGTCATAGAACCGCATCATCGTTTTTTTTGTCTGCAATCATCACCATGAAATATATTAGAAAATTAAATAGCCACGATAGGAAAAAACCAGAGCTATCCTAAAAACTCAAGATATGTACATTGGAAAAAAGAGAAAGTTTGGGCAAAAAATAGAGTTGATGATGGTAGCGGCCGTGACCGCATCAAAGGAATAAGGAATGAAAGAATCCGTCAGTTTCGATTTGCATAATAGTTACATATGTACATTCTTTCCTATTTTCGGGTGAGACACATTTTTAGCCTGAGAAGCTAGCAAATTGTATACTTTCTTATCATTTGTATTAATAGCCGCCATTTATAGGTACAGCTTATCTATACATGTTATGCCCCCTATTCTCATCGACATTCTTTTCTCCTCGACACTTTCATTTTGTGTGCATTCAAAAACAGCCACTTTCCCTGATAAAGGGCACTACAGCATCTTTTATTTCAATTGGATTCCGAGAATACGCTCTTCGGCTTCCTCCAATGTAGGATGCAAAATAGTTTGCAAGGTACACGCTGCTATCTACTGTGTTGGAAATTATAAAGACTTCAGAGGATCGTGTGTGTCTCGTTTTTTCGAACAAAGCAAAGTGTGTTGCTATCTGTAATGATTTTACTTTTAAAGCAGACCTTTTTTTTTCGACATGGTTATAGCGTGACCAATTCAAATGATGATGCTATGCTGATTGAAAAGAAGTGTGGCGAAACAGGGAGAAAATTTTCATTTGTAGAGCCTACAAGTAGCGGTCGACACACCATCAGTGTTTGAAACAAACACTAGGAAAACATGGCAGCAATTTTGCTTGCAATAAGACGGTTTTCAGAAAAGGTATGTTGTGTTGTGTACACTGGCTTTCAGTCAGATGTATCATAAACATCAAAGGTTTTACTTTCAAAACAAGCAAGACAAAGCATTAAATGAACTTTTCATCCAAAAGAACTCTCGTTTTAGTATCACTTTGTCTGAAAGCGTTTTGACCATTCCAACCCATTTGAGTTTATTTGTTCAAACAGATTTATGTAGTTTCTGTTAGTTCCATCGTCAAAGTGTAATTTTGTAGCATTATCGAGAAGAGGTGAAGCACAGTTTTGTTCAACTTACCCCTGCACCGTAGCCCTTTGAATGATGTCCCCCAAATTCCGCTTGTGCAGGCATGACATTTCGCTAAACCGTCAAAAACTTCTTCTTCAAAATAATGGATGAGTAAAGCTATATCCTAAAACCAACAAAAGTATATCAAGAGTAAGGATGAGAGCAACTCTGGCAAACGAATGAGAAAGGTGAAGAAGGGCAACAAAAGTTTTGCAAATATTTGATAGAATCAATATCCTACTCCCACTTGAAAATAAGGAAAAAATGGAACGGAAACTTAAGTCGGATGTCATTCATAAGAATCCCACTAGTTTTCTATAATACTTTTAATGGACCATTTTCTCAGCTATTAAAGTGAAATCTTACATAGGCCTGGAGATCATTTTTCTAGGGAGAAAGTTTAATATGTCGTACGATTTTCCTATTTCAATTTCAGAATCCCGTGTGTAAAACTATGTCATCTTCAGATACTACTTTCTTACGCGACAAAAAATATACCTTTGAAGTCTTGGCAAACCACCAAAGAAAATATGAAATGTGTTTAGCATATTATTTTGTATCTCGCGAAGGCTTTTTTACCTCGCCATACTTAACAGTTTGATACATTCAACTAGAATACAAAAGCCGGAGGAGCCGTACTTGTGTCTGCTCGTAAAGCATAAAAATCGTAGCATAATACTTATTATGCTGACTTGTAGCTTTTTGAATTCTCATAAACGCCATTTTAGGTGAATTTATGAATCATATTTTTCTACATAAAGGTTTTTTGGAGTTTACCGTTGATGGGCTGTCAGACGTAGTGGAGCTTGAGGTTTCATTTTCCAGAGCCACACCACTTCCGCGAGAAATATGCTCATCACCACTTCCAGTAACACTTGCTGAAAGTCTCGTTTTAAATGACGGCGATCTACTGTTTTTTCTAGATCCAGAGGTCATAGCAGTAGGAGTTTGGAGCAGACTGTCATTCCGCTGGAATTGAGCAAGTTCCATCAAGAGGTCGATATAGGAGCCAGCATGCTCATCTAAATGCAGTGTAATCAAGCCTTCGCGTACCATATCATCCAAGGATTTGTAGTATTTGCGACGATCCTCGAGATAGAATAAAATACATGATCCGCTCATACTTGGTAAACCCGAGTCTACAGGCTCTGCACTTTTGGTTTCATAAAAGAGTCGATAGTTCCAGATCCCCCTGTCAAACCTGTATTTATAGAAATATGATTAAAAGTACCAGCCAACTTGAAGCCAACAGATAAGTACGTGCAGAAGGTATTCCTAAGGGAATAAATTTGTATCGGCCACGACAGAATACAGTGTGTCTGTTGCTACGACATCAAAAGCTTTGATTCACCAATTAGTTTCGAATTTCATAGCGCACAGTGAACTAACATGCACGAGATATTATGGACCTTTCAAGAGTTGCGAATGGACAAACAAAAATATCGTATCTTCACATGGAAAAACAATTGGTCTGGCATGCACGTGAGGGTTGGAAGATTGCGTCATGAAAGTGCTAACGATACCATAAAAGATGTATGTTTTAACAAAGTATTTCAATTCTTTGATGTATCCTCATTTCAATCATAGCTTTATCTTGTCTAAGAACCACTTAAGCATTTCTTGCAAGGTTCATTGAAGATTAATTTTCAGAACCCAAAAAAGACCTACTGCTAATTTAATATCTGTTGTCTGTACTTTTCCTCTCTATACGTATTTTTATAGATTTACATCACAGGTGCTTATAAACCTTAAGCCCATCTACATCATGAGATCAGATTCTATTTTCAAGTTGTGGGAAAAGGATTAAGAAATCATTACGTTTTATCACCACTTAATAGTTAATACCATGATGATAGTAGCTATGGGGTACTTACATAAGGCTCAAGACAAATCCTTCTTCGCTCCACATTTGCCGAATGAGATATTGACCCTCACACTTGAGAAGTTTTTCAGTTTCACGTTTCGTCAAATACCCATGGTATGCTTGACCAAAACTTTCCAACAATAGTTTTCTTTCTGCCTGTCTTCTATCGCTTTCTATTACGCCTTCGTTGCTTGTCATCGTGGTTGTAGTAAATACACTTGAGGTAGTTGAATTACGGCTTTTCTCCCTTTCACCCCAATGTTTCTTTGTTACTTTCCCTATGTCACTTCCATCATTAAAATCACACTCACTAGTAGTATCTTCATAATCTTTTTGAGAATTGGTCTTGGAATAAAGTTCCCTCTCCGAAATTGTGATGACATCGTCAACCTTTTTCGTGGCCATAGCAATCTCTTCCTCCTGTATTTCATTGGGAATTTGTAGAGATGGTGCCGGAACTGAACCACTTATTCTCTTTGTTACAGAATGAACCCTCCTTGATGTCTCAAGCACTTTTACCTTGATTCCCTTTTTGTCAATCTCTTTATTACACTCAAGTGACGATTCTTTCTCTTGTTCGTTACTTTCGATATTGTCACCGTGTGTCTCTGATAGTATCATCAAATTATTATATCTCGGTCCAGGTTTCAAATTGAAAACTTCGTTACAGATAGTTTCTATCATGAGCGATGAATGGTAATCCTTTGAGTAGCGAAACTTTTCCCAGTATTCTGAATCCCCATGTATGCTCAAACTGGGAGCATACCTGTTTCCAGCATCCTTTCCTGGATTCAAGGGTTGAGGTTTTTCATCGTCCTGTTGCATTATCTCGATCATTTTATCGTTTTTGCACGAGGGCAGACAGCTTGATAACTTTCCTCCTCTACTGTCGCTTGCGTTTTTATAACTTTCAGGCTCGACCTTATGTGGAATATTTTCGTTGCCAGGAGCGAAATTATCCTTTTCCTGTCTACTTACATGTACTGTTTTCTTGATTGATGTATTAGCTTTTGATATCGCTTCAACAGCGTTGTTTTCATTTACACTTCCCTTGTCAGTGTTTGTTGCAGTATCCATTAAAATGGAATCACTCATTGTAACATTTGTTGAATTGGTCGTGTCCGATGTCCAGCTGCTTTCAGATATTCTCCTCGTATCCTCTAAGTGGGGAAAGCATTTCGGTTCTTTACAGAAAACTGGAACTGGTTGTGGTGCCTTATGCAGCAACCGCCATACTGTGAATCGGAGTAGGAACAGAACATTAATGTTTGTGATACGAATACTAATTAGATGATAAAAGCATGAGTCTGATCCTTATACGTATCTCGGCACGTAATAAAATATAATCGAAGTCAAGTTGACGCTTCGTTAAGCATCTTTAATTTATGACAAACTATCTCACAGACGTAATGCCTGTGATCGTACTCACATTGCGCTTTCCAAGATCTCGTTGTTAACGGCACATCCTCTTCGTCATCAAGGTCCACAGGGTCGACATGTAGTTTTATTTGGAATACGTTAGGTTCCAATATCACTGGTAGAGCCATGTCTGACATTCGGTTTATGCTTCTTTATGATGTACGATCTTTCTTGTGCAATATCTCCCGGCTACATAGACGTTAAAAGATCAACACCATTAATAAAGATGAAGGGATATGGATATGATCTTTAGATATGGATTCAACTAGTTCTCTACGGGTATTAAATCGTCTCTTGTAGCTACTGGTACCTGAGAAAATGTTCTGCTTGCTACGTTTCCATTTGTGGTGTCGTCAGGGGCCTTGGTCACATAACATTGAACATTTGTGTTGGTTAGTTTGCTTTACATACGAAATGCGTACGTGGTTTGGAACAATGTGCATTTGTAAGAGCAAAAAAGAAGAGAACCCACAATGGCTATGAGTTAAGCCACAACTTTAGCTAAAACTGGATGAACAATTTTATGTCTCTTATGATATTTTATTTTGTATAGTAAAATTGTGTTCTAGTTGTCAGATACATTTCAAAGTAAGTTGTTAAAGAGCATTCAAATTGGAGTGTATAATCGTTCCATATATTGTATATTCACTTATATCCTCTTACATTTAGCGTTATCTTTTTCCTTTCTTATAAAGCTTGAGGCTTTATTATTACAGATTATTCGACAACTTCCTGCTCTCATATTCCTAGTTTGTTTTCACAAAGTACTTTACTACAGATAAAACGCATTCACATGGAACATAGCAATGTCAAAATACAGTCGAGAATACCCACTACTATATTAATATGAACATACTTTAAACTAATCAGGATGGTTAGAAAAAAGTGATTGAAATTTTGGTTTCTAAGAATCAGGACTTGATTCGAGTACCATTATCTAGAAATTGAGTCCCTCCAAATTCAAATATCAATGATGGTGATAAGAAACGAAATAGTCCGGTTGTGTGGCTATCAACAGGGTCAGGAAGATGTAGATATACACCAGTCTATGTGTATACTTAACCCAAGCTCAGCAATAAACTGGATAGGATATGTGAATTGATTTTGTTTTGTGTGCGCGAAGTGAGAGTTTTGATAACTCCAGGAAACCCAGTACTTGCACTCCGTCATTTGCATTGTAAATTATTATTTCTTAAGCCGTTTCTACATGGCACATCATGATATATACGGATCTTGAGTTACGCTCTCCTAACCTGCCACAATCATTCTAAATTGAATTGAAGATACATCCGTATTAGTTACGTAAAGTATACAGCTTGAAGCTGCATGATTTTCTCGTGCGAGAACTAAGATGTTTACTAGTGACTCTGCATTTTGCATATCATTCAACTGTTGATTGTGGTAATATGTAAGAAAACCAAGAAAGTTTATCAAAAAATGGCATCTAAATACCTACTCGCACATGTCAGCAGTTTCGTCAATTTCGTGCTGTACTTTTACAAAGTCATTTTTTACTAATCCAACGATCTCTTTACGGGTATGCTTATACTAATCGTCAAGTAATTAAAATTTCATGCAATACATAATAGTATATTATATACAATACAAATACAAGAGTTTTTATATACAGTAGTTCCAAAGTTATTTACCGAACAGAATCTATTTTTCATTGCTTACATCTCGCAGGGTCTACCGTTTTTTGTGGATCCTGATTTCATTTTGTATTTGCTTCATCCTTGCAAAACACCACTCATTTTAGAAAAAAATATAAGCTATTGCGATAAACGGTGTTCGTGACTAGAATACGGTTTCCTTTGGAATTTCTGCAGTAAATCTCCACATGGTTTATAGTTGTTTTCTACGATTTTCTTCCAAATGCAATAAATCTGTCCCGCTCCATTACAGTAATATTTGGTTTGGAAACAAGAATCTTGTGAGCATTAGGCATATGCACATTTCGGTAGGTATATCAGACCAGCGCACTCGGCTGCGAAAGTTCTATTTCATAACTTCAAAAATATTGGGTTCTTCAAATACCAATTTCCGATATCGGTCGAACAAAAGGCGACAGAATAATGTGAAGTATCAACCAGGATCATTTACAGATCAACCATGAACAGAAAACCCTGTTACACTCATTGTTGTTGTTTTCATCTAAGGCATCTCGACTAGCGCATAGTCGATGTACTGTTTGTATCGGATTTTGTGAAGCAAATTGAATGGTCGTTACTATATTTATCCCGATAAGATTTTTCATTGCCAAAAGAATGATTGTTTAGGACAGTACCATGATTTGTTTTAAAATTAGAACATACTGTAAACTGTAAGTAGAAATAGAAGCCACGTTGTAAAATTTTGTAATCAATACTAAAATAAAAAGAGAATTAAAACAGTTCGTGCCAAACACTCGTGGACCTTTCTCCTTGCTCTAATTGCAAAATTTACGGTGATTATTGCATTTAAAGGGTAGACCAATGACTGACATGTAGTTATATGCATGTAGGTTGACACTACATTTTCTTCTTTACTACATATATCTATTTTCATTTCATAATTGGGATATGAAAAGCTGTGTCGAAAATCAATATGTCATATAAGGTGAAACGATAGTGTGGGGGTTTTTCTAATCAGTACCCTACCATCTAAATTGTACTTTTCCCCATGTGTTGGGAAAAGGGTTTCCACAGTGGTGAATGGCGAATCAGTTTTTGGTCTGTGAAAATCTGCAAACGTATATGGAGCGGCTATATATTCATAAGCACTCGTCTATGAATCCATATGACATGAAGGCCGGTAATTTTGTATGAAATAATGAAGATTGGTCAGGACCCTTACGAACGTAGAATCGTGAATTTCTTCTGGGTGCAGTAGTGCATATTCTATTATTATTGAATTTCCATTATAGCGTTGAATATTCTGGATGTACTCATAATTCTATCTTACTCTAAGGGTGTACTACTACATAGACTATCAACTATATTCTACAATTTGAATTCTTAGGAACGTACTAGCGTACGGCAAAAATGTAAGACGTGAGCTTTTTAGGTATAAGTGTAAAGATAACTTGTAACATCTACAAAAGGGTATCATTAAAATTTTAAAACAACCTCTAGGACATAATACAACTTTTGGAGCTATTACTTTTTTATAATGGACCGTGCACCATAGTGTAGAGATATTGTAAAGTTAGAGGAAAGGAAGTCCAATAACGATCCTAAACCAGGAGAACTAGGAACAGGTAAAAGTGTTACACGATTTTATCCATGACACTAGAACATTTACGAAAGTAAATTCATCTGAGCTTTGTAAGAGTTTGAACTGAGTTGGTCCCGTTATTTGATTAGAACGATCCGCAATAGGGCATTTTGGATTTGGATTTCGATTACGACACTATTTTTAGGACTTTAAAATCATTTTTACGCGATCTTTTATTACGTAGTGAAGTATATATAAGAACTGTATTAAAAAAGAAAATCGATGGGCATGGGACCTAATATCGGGATAAAAACAAGTTATTCTAGTACTTACTCTCCCTCTCCCTTAATAATAATTTACGAAATTGCTTGTACGATATCAAAATTGGATACAATTCCTAGGTTGCTAATAAAAGTTGTATGACATGATGTTCCGTAAAATTAGAGATTTACCTTTAGGACAATACAAAATCTCGGGAGTCGTAACGTACTTCAACTTGTTCGTATCATAGAACATTAAATCCCAGTAATTTTATAGTACGAAGGTATGTCACACTAAAACACGAATGCCACTTAGACTAAACAACTATTATACCATAAAGCTTAAATGTTCAGTTTGCAGTTGCAACTGTGTGCAGGGGATACATCACAGAATTTTGAGTGTCGGTGGTAGTACATACATAAACTGACGACGGTTTACTGAATTCAAAAAATCAGTGGAACTGACACATTGGTCAAAAATAAAGATGAAAAGGTCATAGGCAACAGATCCAATGTTTAAAGCAAAGAGGCACTAGGATATTTGGAATAGAATTCATTCTTTCAAGTCTGCTAATGAACATCCAAACCAATTTTCAGACCCTAATAAACATCTTTAGCCCATTATGGTTGACCTCCTATGAGGGCCTGGTCTTCGGTCTTTGTGTGTATCACAGCCGGGGTTATAATATGAAAATTTAGGGTATTTAGGGTATGGACACGTCTAGGGAGTATTTTTAGTGTTTTAATTTTTTTAACTCGACACACCTTACCAGTATTGTTAGCAGTTTCTAAGGTAGAACGGCTTACGTAACCGCACATGAAAAGGTGATCCATAAAAAATCTATAAGAATGAATTACAGTAACTACTTCTCAGGATCGAGGCCCACGAATCAGTACATAAAAATCATGAACTGCTAATCCAGTTTCTGTAGAAAGTTCCGAATAAAACGTGCAAAAATTGTACCCAAAAGTAGAACGAGTGATACCTAATCTTGGCAACATGTTTTCTTCTAATTGCGTGAGCGTCTCATGTGCTATTATAAAATGCATTATCTGCAAGGATACAGACTTTCAAAGTCAAATGAATCAATTTTGCTTAAAATACTTTGTATGTAGGGCTTCCGTCCACACTTTAAGCATTACTCTGGAGCGTTTTATTTACAGTTGGATTCAGTGCCAGGTTTGGCGAAACCATTCCTCTCCCCGTCGAACAGATGGATTCATTCATGTGAAATTTTTCTTTATACATTATAGCGGTTAGCCAAGTTGAAGTAGACAAAGGGAGTTATTCGCGCGAGAAATGCGCCATTCTCATCAGACTGACAAGTTTTTGGGAATAATAAAGAATCAAGCCAAATTTACGACACACATCTTGTCGACAGATCCAGTGTGGATAACGTATACTAAATAAATACCACGTAACAGTATATCGTAACAACACCACTTACATATTTAGGAAGAAACCAATCATATATATAAGATTTCGAACGCTTGTTGCTTTCCTTAATGCCTTCATTTCATTTGATAACATAACATTGAACAACTACCAATCGCGGTCGTTTGTATTCATACATTATAACAATTGGCAATATATATGTAGCAAATAAGTGTCGTAATTTCCTTGAAAATTATACAAAACAATTCATTTCCACATTAGGTTGTAGGTTGGTCCAGATGAATTGTAGTTCCCTGTCGTCAGATAAATTCTGCAAGAAACACGCCAGAATGTTGGCTTCATTCAATTTGGTGCATCTAATGATGCTTTAAACTAACGAGATTGCCCATACAGCGTAGTTTTCTATCGTGACGAACTTTCAGATCTATGCCTTCTACTATTTTTAGGATAGGTTTTGTTTTGGGTATCATAATATGTTTCCAGACGAATTCGTAGTCACAAACATCGGCTCCTTGAAAAGAAAGTATAAGTTATTTTAGGTAGAAGGAAGGACTACGTCCCTAACAAATGCTTTAAATATGTACTTTCTCTCAAATGACATTACACATATTTATGCTCTTATTTTGGAATTACTTGTTCACATTTTCGTAGACCTATCAACACCAAAGACGTGAGGTTTCACTATTTGTACATATTTTACACAATGTCTAGCTCTAAAGGAAGTCGGAGAAACAAATGGAACTCTGCAGCCTCCATGGAGCAATGCACAGTGTGAATTTGGTGGCACAGGAAGACGGACGACGATTCGAGTTAAAGAGGGAAAGCTTACAGGCATCAAAGAGAACCATTTCCCGAGTTCATGGGGGTGAACTGATCTATTAAAAGTAACTTATGCAATTCTTCTTTAATTGCCGGAAAATAGGAAATAACAATGGAAAACAGGCCAACTTTTCTTATTGTTTCTTAAAATTTACAGCAAATACCTTGGTACAACCGGCTGCTTTCAGTTACTTTACCTTCACCCACCGTCTTGAGACATTTCATGGTGAACCATTAAGGATTTTCTGTAGCTCAGTCTCAGACTTTGTAGTCTATAAATATCAAATAAATTTTGATAATCAAACACCAAACGCTGGGTTTATATGGAATAAGGGAGGAAAATAAAACAACCGTGTGGGAAGAGAAATGCCCCACACATGACGTGATTTTCTCTCTTCGTTTCCAGCCATGCCTGAATGTGTAACAAGGTTTAAAATATGCAACCATTTTTGAAGACGAAAGGCAAATAAAGAGTGAACAAATAAATAAGGAGACACCCGAGCTCTGCCACAACCGACACTGGAAAATTAGTATTTACCGACATTAAGTCTGTGAGTAACATTTTCTGTAAGGTTGTGCACGTTCTTCTCTGCAAAAATATTTGAGTGATTATATTGCATCTTGGCGATGGTTTTGTGCTTAGTCCAGAAACGGGAAAAGAAACTATAATTCAAAAAGACACGGTTTCAACCAGCATCACAGCGGCAACCCACCAACGTCAAAATGTATTAAATGTTTACCTGAAACTCTTTAATTAACGCTGCTTGCTTGCTAAAGAATCAAGGGCCGCATCGTGCAACAAACATTTTCTCTTCTGGTCTCTATAGTTCATAATAAGGCAGCGTGGAGAAGACCAGTAGAATTTGTAATGACTGTGTGAAGTGCAAACGTTTAGATTGAGCGTGTACAAAGCTATAGAGGAGCTTTCTCTCCTATTGCATACGCCGTGATGGGACTGGTCATGGGTCTGACAAACAAAGGACAAAGATGGATATTCGACTGGAATCATACTATTTTCGGAATATTACTAATTTTTTCTCATCTGATTGGTTTATTCAAAACGTAAGGCAAACATCTAGAATCTCTTTCATTTTGATTTTGAAGCTTTTACTATACATTGCTGGTTTATGCCAAGAATAGTTGGTCATCGGAGTAAAATGGAAACAAACCAATATTCTTTTTAACGCTACCATGTTACCACATAGTAAAATATTGTTTAGTCAAGTCTGCGTAAACCAGTTACCCACGGCTACACATTTGAAGGCTCGCTTTACCTCATGGATACAACGAGTATTTTAAACTAGCCTTAAAATGTATAGTCGTGCAATCGCCAAAGTACCCCTTCACCTTCATCACTACGGAGTATGCCTTATTTTATTGGTCATTTTGATGGACGGAGTGACTGCTTTGCTTGTCTTAAAATTGGAAAAATCATGATAATTATGTAGCAAAAGTAGGCTCACGCTAACCTTATTGCTACGTAGTAAAAGTGATCCCAGGGATGTAAAGAGTTTCTGCTAAAAACTTAATGGACTCGTGTCCTATCTTATCTAATTTCCTATTGATGGGGCTGGAGATAATCATAGTTCGTTTTAAGATATTTATAGCATTCTGTCAAAAAGTTGATAGTTACGCTAATCGAAATCTTAAGAGGCAAAGAAAAACTCCCGTTAGAAAACAATAAAAACTTTTCAGTAATTCCCAAACGAATTACGTGGAGACTCATGATTCAACGCTTAGATCATATAACGCTACTAAAATATGAGAATATGTACTGTGTTGCATTTTGCTTCACAGTTTTCCACAAGTTGCTTATATCCGCTCGTGTTGCTGCTCTACATACACTATAGGTGTAAGTCTTGTTTGAGAAGTTTCATGCGTTTTTCTATGAAATATGTAAAAGGTACTTGCTTAGAATCATCAACGTTGAGCTGCATATAAACATCACAGATCTCAGGCACATTATTTCAGGGAAACGAGGCGAAGGTCTAAGAAAGGGGAAAAATTTATATCCTAGAGGAATTGCCTGCCTCAGACGAGAAAAAAAGCCGATGCAATTCCTCAAGCCGTCCGCGTCCTCCTTTCGTAGTTGTCTTGCATCTTGGGTGCCTTTGCTCACCGTATAAAAGGAAACAGTAAAATCCACTTTTAAATTTAGCAGACAAATATTACCCATATGGGAAGCATTTACCGCGTAGCTAACGACTGAGGGAAAGAAATGTCCAATGAAGAATATACTTTTCATTGACTTTATCGTGACACTAGTAATTCAAGGTACTGTCTCAAATGATGTTGTTGGTGCATCTTGCAACAACTGGTAAAGGAAACTTACAGTCCCATCCTAGTAGCTAGAAGAAAGACCTTAAATTCTCTAAGAGCTCATTTTGTTAGAATAATTGATTTTGGAATCCACTTATAATAAAAAAACGGTTCCAAATAAGTTAAGTTATGTAATAGAAAGATGTAAGAAAAGAAAGATGTAATTAAAGTTAAAGCTTTTACAAGCAAGTTAGCATTTGCAAACTAAGGTGTCCTTTGATCTTTTCTCCATAGTAGATTGGCTTGTTTATTGTTACATATTCATGGTTTCGAAAACTTTTTAAAATATGATGTTACACGTCTGAAAGATATTACGAGTTTTGGAGTGGGTATGCAGTTGCTGTACAAGCGTCATTTATATACTGTATCTTTCGTTGACAGCTAGAACAGTAAAACCAAACTCTTGTCATTCTTTTCAAACACATTCTAAAATCTAGTCTCGTTCTCGTTTCCAGTCTAAAAGTCTGGAATGATATTCTTTGGAATTTCGAATATAAATAAGTTATTTTCAAAACTCATAGTTACATTTTTCGTGTACTAATAATGATATACCTATTGCAAAATTAGAGTTAAAATAATGTAAGCAATCCTGCTTGACCTGGAGACAATTAAAGCTGTAAAGAAACGTTTTTATGTTCTAAATTTGAACTGTAAAATACAATCCCGAATCTTCCGTAGTATGCTAGGGGGAGAAAATGTTGTGACACTTGATGGAGGAATGCGGCATATTTCCCCAAGAAGAATATGGTTATCGCATGCATTTTCTGTCTTTTCTTGCTTTTTTTGAGAATCGCTAAAAGAGTCAAAAAGCTCTCCTGTTTCCATTCGCGTGATTTTTTCTTTCTAAAACAGCTTCAGCCTCTCTGTTACTGAAAAACAGAACTCCATTTACCAATGGATCTTGATTTGGTTTTCGCAATTCGCAGAGACATCATGGTAGACCCCAGAAGACAATTTAAAAAGACTTTCAGTGCTTCGTTTCTAACTCGTTTGCGTTTTTCAGTGTAAAGTATAAATTCTGTTTTCTCTTACACGATTTTTTGGGTCATGCATCTTCCAAAATCCTCTTGTCCATGAAGAGGGCCCATATCATCTTACACAATTGCGTTCTAAAATCACTTACACTTCCAATGTTCTACTTATACATTCCTTACTGCAGCAGTACCATTCAATGTCGTACACACATCCCATGCAACAACACCTTCAAGCCTTTGTTCCAGAATGGAAAGGCGTTTTTCGACTGTAGACATAACATCTCTACGGGGAAGACAAGACAACGATTTATGTTAAGAATTGGTCGCTTTATTTCTGTGCTCCTGATTTATACTGACGTTTCAAAATCAAACAAGTGCCTGTCTATTCAAGATTGAGATTTTCATAGAATTGAAGGAAAAAACATAAGAATTAGAATATGTTTATGTCCTATCAAATTCTTTCTATACGGTTGTGGATTGCGGATAAGTTGCTGTTCGAGCCGAACACGTGGAAGACATTTGTCCCTATCATCATTCGATGCGCCTGCTAAATGTGTTTTGTAGAAAAGTCCCATGCATGCTCTTGGTGCAGCATGAAACGTTTTCCGTAAGAGTTTCTTAGCTAACACTAGTTGGGACTCAAATTATTAGGCCAATCTTATGTTTCCAAACATTTTGGTGTGAAACATGCCTTGCTATAATTACCTCATTTACAAGAGCTGTAAACAACATAATTTAGCTTTAGATCCTATTTCAGACTTATTATAGATTCAAGAATGCCATAGACACATAGGGACAGTCGAGTTAATTTGACTTACTGAACCATGTTGCTACAAGAACAAAATCCGCATGGTAAATGCGTTTTTGTGTTTTTAAAAGCCGTGGACTGAGCACATCAAGGAAATTAGTACGAAGAATTCCCTAATGAATTTAACTTATGTACATGTATGTCTTTTTCGTGTAAAGCTTGTGCATACACGAACCAGGAATTTCTCAATTATACCTAGATTCGATCAAAGGTACAACATGTCATGTGATACGTCATTCTTACATTTCCAATACGTCCAAAACAGTTCTCCCTATTTTACGTTTCTTACAAACTTACCCCTATCTATTTGCTGTTAACAAAAACGTATTATCCTAATGAAATTAAGTTCGGCCGGCCGTTGGTACCTTTTACTCACATTCAACCTTTCAATTATTAATTATGCCTGACCTATCTACTCTAGGTAGTACTCTCGACATAATACAAATAAAAGAAAACACACCTTTTCCAATGTCATTAGTAATTTGTGATATTCAGGTTACACAGAAAATGGATCTGATATTGAGAGAAATTGTATTAAAGCAGAAGCATGGTTTTCGTTTTATTAAGGAATCGCTTCGAGTCACAGATACAGTATGCAGCTCGGAGAAAACTGAGCGAGCATTCTCTGTATTGTTTGTGATGCAAGTGTATCGTGTGGTCAGTTTGTTTCTAACGAAATGATTGAAGCGTCAGCAAAGAAATATCGAAATTTTCTTCTTTGGGATAGGTGCCAGCCATTCTCGTCTGGTCCTAGTTCTTATCGCGGTTGCTATTTTGTACTCTTTGGTACTCCGAGTCCCGGAGTCTTCGTCTTTAAAATAGAATTTCGGATACAATTTTAACAAAGTTGATAAAAATGGAACGCTCATATATCCGCTCTAATTTTAATTGCGTTATGGGTTCCACTATCAAAAACTTTTTGTTTGCATGAAACAGAGTATCAAACTAAATACTACCCAGATAATAAAGGACAAATGCGGCATATATGTATTTATTTTCGCTTCTTGTGGTTTGTGAAATGCAAATTTCTTTACTTTCCAATTTCTCCGTGTTTCAGATATGCTGGCACTGTTGAAGATCTTAGCATGCTAGATCAACTTTTGAAGAAAGGCTACGACCGGAGGGCTACACCAACGAACCATTTAAGTAAGTAGAAATTCTCCCTGGCTCAACTCCTATTCCCGATTTGCCTTTCCGCATGAGACTTAGAAAGTGAAATCGTATCATCACACATGAGTAAAGGAAGGGAAAGCAATGTAATGTGATCTTTTGTACCACCCAGCTGAACAAAAATTGAGAGAAAGCTAGTAAAAAAGTATCCCTAATGCATTCTGTAACACGAAACCATTTGAATGTTTGTCACACACTTTATTTCGGCTGTAAAGTTAGCAGAAACATTGCATTGTATTTTGTCAGATTAGACTATATTGCATTGAGCTTTGGTAAGAAAAGATCCTAAGGTACTACTCATTCATTCTTACATCAATCATACAATTGCCCGTCCGGGTTAACTCGCCTTAGTCACGTATCAATTTTATTATGGATAGTCGCATGAATATTATACATACTAGCAATTACAAAACAGTTCTTATTTCCTTCAAATTTTCTAACCTTTGATGCTCCTTTCGGCAAATTTTTGGCCAACTGATATTAGATATCATTGCTTACCCTCTTAACAAGGCGAACACGATCTTAGTATAGATATGGCACAAAATCTTTCTTAAATATTCCTTACCAGTTGAGAATGAACAATCAGTACATGAATAATTATACTAGAAT
The DNA here is from genome assembly GCA_019593645.1 of Akabosia matsudoensis. Taxonomy (NCBI): domain Eukaryota; kingdom Metazoa; phylum Arthropoda; class Collembola; order Entomobryomorpha; family Paronellidae; genus Akabosia; species Akabosia matsudoensis. Next base: position 4,579 of record VICI01000967.1, on the reverse strand, counting down.
TTTATGACATTTTTTAAATATTCTTCCGCTTCCGCGACTACAGTTCCCGGCAAAAACGATTGACGCGATTGTTTTAAACCGCAGAATTCATTTATTTATTGAAGGAGAGCATATTATATAGCAGCAGCTTTAGGATAACTAAATTGTAATATTAAATTATATGTGAAAACATTCGATAGGTTAATTGTGTATTTGGTTTAAAACGTTTTTGGATTACTTAAAATGAGCGTATGTTTTTGGATAAGGTATAAACCGTAAGGTTCAAACAGCTACAGCACAAGAGTTAGTATATTCGTGCCATTTACATATGGGATACTCTTAACCCCTACTCAAAACTATTCGTCGGACGAAGAACCCCCGGAAGTTCAAAACCTCGTTATTAACAGCAGGGCCTTAACTTATATACAGCTATATAGTTCGGCTATACCGAAAGAAATACTTGGGTCATTCATAACAGATTACTTTCACTTGCACAGATAATACCCCTACCACTGTTGACTGTGAGCTCTTTGTGAGAAGCTTTGGATCGCCTAGTCCATTGACTATGGTAAGCTGATTGCATCAAAAAATTGTTCTTTTAACCTCATGAATTGCTGCACAGCTTCGCAATAATACGAACAAACACGCGGAACCTTTTAATGTTGTTTTCAAGAAATAAATGTGGAGTAGACTCTTTTCAATTTTTCACGTCTGTTTTCCTTACCTAAATGTATCTAAGGCAACTCTTTACTTTCTCTAATCTATGCAATCCATTTCGCCATGTTGCTCATACAAGGATTACAAAGTTGACCTGTACCTAAGGCAGCAATGGGTGGATGAACGGTTGAAGCATGAGAAAATAAAGCGTGCAATGGATTTGAACGATCCAAATCTTGTCAAAGCCATATGGAAGCCGGAGGTATACTTTCCTAATGCAAAGGAGGCAGATTTCCAGTTTGTAACCGTACCGAACGTCTTGGTGAGAATTCACCCGGACGGAAAAATCTTGTACATGTTACGGTAAGCAAGTGTATATTTTCATGTTTCAATCCTTAAGCAAAAGAAAAACAGTGGAGATTGTTGTAACAATATGATACAAGAAATGTCACCAGTAGTCACGTTCTATTCGATGTCTTTTTGGGCGTTTATATTTTCCCTTCTAGACACATCAATTCTTATAGATCTTATACGCTTATCGGTTTATCTAATTGATTTAACTTACGATCCCTTCGTCTAGATACTATGTAATTGATACATTACGAAACAATAGTGGAGATGCGTGACAATGTAAATTTAAGACTGAATAACCTACAACTAACGCACGCGTGACAATGTAAAAACCTGAAGATCACAAATTATGATGCTCCAAGAACGTGTTTTGATTTATAGGTACTAACAATTTTGTCTCTTTATATCTTCAGATTAAAGGTGACTTTTTCCTGTATGATGGATCTATCAAAGTTTCCGCTGGACCGGCAAAAATGCACAATGGAGGTTGCAAGCTGTAAGTGCTCAAAGTTTTTCAAGTACCTTTCCAATGTGTGAAAACGAAACTTAAAAGGGAAGTGGATTTCGCAGTAGCAATAGCAAACGTAAATGCATAGGTATACGGTCAATGTTATGTTAGAGCGTGGCGTACCTAATGCTGCAAATAGTTCGTGTAAATGTTCGTAAATGCTATCATCGGGTAATCTTGGATTGTCTATTTCCATTGATTTTACTAAGAACATTGCTCGTTTCTTCAATTCTTACCTTTAGAAAACTAACCCAAAATCTCAACTGTTTTCTGGAATAAAGGATAGATTGTATGAAAACTATAAAATAAAACAATACTTCCAGGTAATGACTTACGCACATGTTATTGATTGTCAAACATACAAATTTAGCTTCAAACTTCAAAAAATATCCGATTTCTCGTAATAGAATGGATAGTGAACAAAGCGGGCGAAGTTTTGCTGTGGGATGGAGAAGTTTTAAACTTATGCTGAAAGTAACGAGGAAATGAACATAAGGCTACAAGGAATACTTACAGACCTTTTAGGAAAATATGCTTCGCCAGAAAATACAATTACCTCGTTCCTTTGTCTACCTGATTTTCTTCCATATTGTATACAAAATACCAGAAACATTTGAAAAATAAAATACAGGACTATGAAGTTCTGTAAAAGGAGAAGGCGACATACCAAGGACTGAACGAAAGTAAATTTATTTTTCTCCAGAGACCATGTCAGATCAAGTCATTGTCAGAGACATACCGGCTCCTAGGAAGCTTTACTTCATTACACGTTTTCAGTTTGTCAAAATGTGAGCGGTTGTATCAACGATGTGGTAGGATACTCGTTCGTTTGTTCACTTATAAAGCACCCACTCCTGTCCGCCCTGGAAGCCTAGTGCTTAAAAAATAACGTTTGTCAATATGTGGAGCTGTGAAGAAATTGATACACGTGACTTTTATGTTCTCAAAAAAGCATAAAAAATTATGGTACGTAAGGAATAAAAAGCAAATCATCGTGATGCATTGCAAAAATTATGCTGAGCCTCATAGAAACGACTACACTTTGGTTACAACATCGCAATGGAACCGCTGTTGTTTCGTAATCACATTCATGTGTTATGTCGCTCACGCTTATATGTCCTCGTCAATCTTCATGTTTTGTTTTAGCTGGTGACTTCCGTAGTTGGTAGTGAGTAAAATTTCGTATATCGTGCAATAAATGTGGAGGGAAAGGCTAAAATAAGATGAAACACAAGCTAAATCGATTTCAATGCATTCGCTGAAAGTTAATAAATCCCCAAAAAGGGGACTTCACTGTGAAGGTACTTCCGTATTCCAAGACCTGATGCAGAAGTGAAAAGCATAAGACGTTTCCGAAGTTGTTCCATTGAAAGGCTAATACTATAGAGGAACCTGTTTCTTAAATCGTTTTTGACGTTCAAAACACGATCTGGAGGATATAATCTCGAGATGTTTTTTGAAAGAGATGTGCTCATTGGTTGCAAGTACTTGTTTTATTGTGTAATCCAGTAATTGTGAGGACCAATAAATTTGTTTTCGCATAATTTAATTACTAAATGCCATTAGGTGTTGTCTAAGTTTTTTGAATGGGTTCAACGATTAAAAATTGGCTATGCCCCGGATCAAAGACAATTAAATGACTAAACTAGGTAACTAAATAACTAGACAACGTGCAGACCTTAAAGATATAAATTTTATATTGGTATCCACCGAAACTTTGGTCACAACGTTGGAAAAAAAATATTTATAACAAACACACAATCGTTGAACTTTCCTACTTTCTCCTTTCAAAATTCGTCTGGTTTCATACGCTATTTTGCTGACTAGGCAACGATTGCAAATCATGCGGTTTCTTGTGCAGACCATGAACGAGTTCATCAGCAAACTCAACTCGCAATGCATTCAAGTAGACTTACGAACCGACACATGCAGTCATCAAAAGTGAAAGACTATAGATCTTTGCTGTAGCAGTTTATTAACACATTTCTGTGTGTATCCCATAGATTAGAGGCAATTCGAATTCTACATAGTATTGTCAAGGAGCAATATTGCTCTTCATGAATCATAAGCAGCCCTATTGTTTAAAAAATATTCATGCTGACCCCAGTTTGCATATTTTGCAAGTTGAGGAAAAACAGTCCACAAACTGGCATAGGTAGTCGATTCCAAAATTCTCAAAATATCGCTGCGGACGTTCTTGACTTTGCACATACAACAATTTCAAGAACTCAGCAACACTGGAATCACTAAAATTCTAGTTTCGGATGCAAACTCTATTATCATAAAAGTGACTACCATCCTTCAGGTACTCGATCCACCGATGTCAAGTTGTATCTTAACATAGGGCCTTATACAAAAGTTACAAGTAATTCATAAAAATGCAAAAACCATTGTTCATCACTATGCTATGCTGTCCATGGATAAAAATCACTTCAACCCAACTTACAACTCAGGGCAAAACTATTTAAACTCCGGGAGAACAATAAACGGTCAAGTCGATAGGTAAAATATCCGGAAACACCTACGGCGTGTTCTTTGCTAGCAGTGAAGAATGTGATAAGGCAATAGACGCTGGTAACTTGAGAGTTTCGGATCAGGATGTTCCTGTAAGTGTGTTCTCACCCGCTGTGAAAACAGTGTATATAAAAGGGGTTCCTGCCCTTGATGACATAACCCCTTTGACTGAATTCCTTGAAACTTACGGAGAAAGGAAAGGGGAACCATTTAGGCTCCCTATAAAAGATCTCCCCAGTGTATTTGCTCATGTTGTCTCTCACACGGTGGTTGTGAAGATGGTCCTGAAAGAAGACGTTACACTACCAAGTTCAGCTAAGATTGACTTTGGATGCGATGTAATAAGGCTAAAAATCGAGTGCGGTTCAAAAAAGTGTTTTAGCTGTGGTGAGCGAGGTCACGAGAAAAAATTGTGCCCAAGGAACAAGACGGAGTTTCCCGACCCTTTCAACTCGAAAGTGCGTCAGGAGAAACCAACGCATTCTGGTACGTCAACACCTAGCCAAACCTTTCGAAAAGGCAGACAGAGGAACCGCTCAGCTGTGAGAAGCGAAAATATGGAGTTTTTGA